>JAADXL010000156.1:0-50341 GCA_023337755.1 Pythium aristosporum
GCACCATCATTATTATCTCGTGCATGAGCCTCCGCCTCTTCGAGTACTGACTAGCTCTCTCGCTGGAAAAACGCCATCTCACGAGCCGCGAGCTTTGCTGGGGTCGAAGACGATGGTGCTTCCCGTCTCGTACGCGTCCTCCATCAAAATCTGCGCACACGTTAATGCTGAGTCCTCAGCCCGCACGAGTTGACCCTGTACGATAGCAGCACTGTCAATTAGCCACTCCCCACTTCAGAGCCTCCAGGCCCGTCAATATCCAGATCGCACCTCCTCCTTGAACGCCTTGAACAACGCCTGCGTCGTCTCGGGCGTCGCCGTGGAAGCACGCAGTTCAGTCTGCATGTCCGTGTCCATTGCGCCGGGCGCGTAGTTCAGCACACGCACTCGTTTCTCACCCTTGTACTCTTCGGCGATCACTCGGAAATGCATCTCTCTCGCGGCCTTGGCCGTGCAGTAGAGACCCATTCCTCCCACCGCAAGCGTTGCCGCAGCGGATGAGACGTTGACCAGCACGAGACGCGTTGTGTGGAGGTGCTTGAGCGCCGCGAGCAGACGCGCGTTGAAGAAGCAAACGTGAGTCAGATTCAGCTCCCAGTAGTCGGCCAAGTCGGTGGCCGACGCCCACACGTCGGTGCATCCCAACTGGCCCACAGAGGCAGCGTTGTGGATGACGTAGATGGTCTCGTACGGCGGCTCATGAGCTTGAGACTGAGTCATATCATACATTTCATACAGTGAGACTTTGTCATGATGGTCTCCAATAGTTGAGCTGTTTCTTACCTTCTGGACTAGCGACTCGACGTGGCCGACGTAGCTCGCCTGGCTGCCGAGGTCCACGCTGCTGGAAAACGTTTGCACGTTCCCCTTGTACTCTTTAGCGGCTGCGTGCACGGCGCGCTCCGTGTCCTGGAGCTTCTCGGCGTCGCGTGCCCACAAATACTATAACAACAAAACTATCAAGGCCTGGTCGTCATCTCTCTCTCCACAGTGTACATACGTACCATATCCACGCGCTGCTGCTTCGCCGCTAGGTCTTTCGCGAGTACCGTCGCGATTGCGCGGCCAAAGCCCCTCGACGCACCCGTGACCACCACTGCTGTCGCCATTGACCTTGCTACTTCGTCGCCACTTGAAGAATGAGACTCACGGGTGCTGTAGCATCCAATATCGAAGAGCATCAAAATTACAGCTAACTGTAAGAATGCTGTAATCAAGGTGAGCTGCAAGCATGTCTAATCTTCTGTGGGTATATTTCACCCAATCACAGTACGGTATCTCGCATGCTTCGCCGATTTTTCACGTGATTGCTGCAGACTCCGCTCGCTTCTTCGTGCCATACTCACTCGAAGAGCCCCTCACGAGCCACGAGCTTGCTGCGGTCGTAGCTGACAGTGCTTCCCGACTCGTACGTATCCTCCACGATGACCTGCGAACAGTACAGCGCCGAGTCTTCGGCTCGCACGAGCTGACCCTGTATACAAAGGAAGGGAGGTGAATCGCTCGTGCCTTTGGAATAGTAGGGGTCGTCACGTACATTCTTCTTGTACCCCATAAACATGGCGCGCGTGGCCTCGGGTGTCGCCGTCGACTCGCGAATCTCGTCCTGCATCTCCGTGTCCATCGCGCCGGGTGAGTAGTTGACCACGCGCACTCGATTCGTCTGCTTATTCTCTTCGGCGATCACTCGGAAGTGCATCTCTCTCGCGGCCTTGCCTGTGCAGTAGAGGCCGCTGCCAGCGAGCGCACGTGTTGCCAAACCAGACGACACATTGGCCAGCACGAGCCGCGTCGAGTGGAGGTGTTTGAACGCCGCAAGCAGACGCGCGTTAAAGAAGCAGACGTGAGTCAGATTCAGCTCCCAGTAGTCCGCCAAGTCGGTGGCCGACGCCCACACGTCGGTGCAGCCCAACTGGCCCACAGATGCAGCGTTGTGGACGACGTAGATGGTCTCGTATGGCGGCTCATGACCTTGAAGCTGGAGCATATTACAAACTGAGCCTTTGTTGATGACGGTCTTTGATAGTTGGGCTACCACTTCGTACCTGCTGGACAAGGGACTCAACGTGGCCGACGTAGCTCGCTTGGTTACCAAGATCCACGCTGCTGGAGAACGTTTGCGCGCTTGCATCAAACTTCTTTGCCGTGGCGTGCACGGCGCGCTCCGTGTCCTGGAGCTTCTCAGCGTTGCGAGCCCACAAGAACTGTATAATCGAGATCATTAGATATCGATCGTGAACAGCGTTTTCAAGGTTCAGAACACGCACCAGATCCGTGCGCTTTTGCGTGGCGGCGAGCTCAGCCGTGAGTGCAATTGCGGCGGCGCGGCCAAAGCCTCGCGAGGCGCCCGTGATCACAACTGCCGTCGCCATTCTGTCCTCGACTTCTTTGATTCTAGGTGACCCATCCTGGTCAATGATTCCTAATCATGATTTCCGCCAATTGATTCCCACTATTCTGTTTTTACCCAATCAAAACATTGGGATGGCGCCAAACCCAAACCACCATCGCCACGGTTCGAGGGAGTCCACCGACAATGGTCCCTTCGGAGGAAGGCCACAGCTTCAGGACCGGTAGAACGACCGCCTGAACCGGCAGTGAGTACTCGTAGAGCGAGTTCTCGTAACTCAAGTTCGTATGCACGTACAGCACAGTTTGGGCTCGATTTCGTGAGTAATAGACTCGGCAAACCCCACGTCAGTTGTGTGGAGGAGGCTCGGGCGAGATCCCACCCAAGGCGGATCGGCTGGGTTGTTCCATTCCCATCGCCAGCGACAACCACGAGTCATCTGGTCGCGGGTTCGCGTTGCTTGGGCAAAGCCAGGATTTAGCCACTTGTACTCCTACGGCGGGAGAGATGCAGTACAGTCGCAGCCCCACCATTACACTGAGATCGCCTGACGCTGGAAGCTGTGCGACCAGATACATCAATAATAGCGGTGTGGTCATATTCAGTGTGCGCTTTTGGGCTTCGGTTCAACGGCGATCTCGCTTCAGTAGTCCTACGCCATCCTACCATAATGGGAAGTTCCCCACACTAATAGATACAGTGTGAGTTTGTCCGAGTATGCCGCACGAGAATATTGGAGAGAGGAGAGAACGCTCCATCCTGCGTGCATGATGATGATGATGATTACGCGAGTGGTCTCGTACCCAGCGCCATTCAGAGCTGATATGGATCCCAGTATGGATCAGTACATAGAGACTAGTCTCTTATACAGCGCTACCCAGAGCTGATAGTGATCCCTGTATGGATCAGTGTCTAGACTTCCCAATCCCCACCGCATAACTCGCGATTTTTCTATAGCTGACTTCAGTGAAGAAATGAATGATGATATCCCGCACGAATGTCTCGGAAAGATCGGTACTACGATCTGCTCCCTTACCGCAGAGTCTGAGGTACTTTAGTCAACTAGGCTGGTGAGGTCCCGCAAGTCCCACGAGCAAGGCGCACGATGGCTCGTCTTGCCAATGTTTCCAGCAAGAGCATTCTCTACCAGCGTCTGGAAGGTTGTCTACTGATGCTAGCGCCTCGTTCCGTGTGGTCCGTATTTTTTTAATCCAAATGCCCGCGTGCAACACCACTGATGCCGGCGGGCAATACGATGATCGCGCATCACTCACCCGCAACGATCCAGACAGTTGTGCGTGTCGTACGCAATGCCAACGATTCTGAACTCTTGGCCCTCCGCAGTCAGCACCGTTGCTTCTCGGCCGATGAACTCCTCTTCTCCGCGAAGACTCGTGGTGTGACAATGCGGCTGGCAGCTCATCTAAGACCTTGCAATTACTAGTAGTACAGTGTATCGAAGCAGAGGGAATGGCGAGTCGCCAGCCCGAGCACATCATCGTCAGTCACCAATGTGACGTACCTGAATCTTCATTCGCAAGCTCCCCAGTCGCCAAGTCAACCGAGATTCCCATTCCCATTCTCAATCCCCCAACATGGCTATACTGTCACAAATGTCACTCATTTCGGTACGAATCTTCACGCGGAGATTCATTGACCAGCTGGTGGGTGCAATGCCGGGACGAAAAGCTCACCATGTCAGATTGTGAACCCGCAGTCTGTCCACGCTCACACAGACCATCACTGTATTGTTTCCCAGAGAGAATCTGCCCAGGATCTGTAATGCTTCGGCTCAAGATTCAAGGAGTCACCACACTGTGACCGGGCTTTGTGTAAGTTATGGCTGATTGATTGCCTTTCCGTTGAACTGGACTCCTCCCGATGACCTCCTGCCAGCCTGGGAAGCCCCCCATGCTTCAACGCTTTCGATACGTACGTGGTGCCCGTTCTTGGCCGGGCGAAAGACTGCCGCTCCTGAAAAGCACTTTGCGATCTGCCTTGCAAACAACAACACCCCTCCCACGGGTACTCCAGACTCAAGACCTCTCCTATCTTCACTCCACCCTCAACAATGAAGCTCTTCACCGCTGTCATGGCTGTCGCTGCCGCCGCGGTCGCGTCGGTCAACGCCTACTCGGACGGCTTTGACCTGCTCGACCACACGAGCCAGCTCAACTTTTACCACCCGGCCAAGCCGGTGCTCACGGATGCGCAGACTGCGCTGCCCGCCGAGTGCGAGGTGGACCAGGTCTACGCCATGGCGCGCCACATGACCCGCTACCCGAGCAACGGCAGCTACAACGGCTGCATGAAGCTCAGCGCGCGCATCCACGACACGATCGCCAAGAACGGCCCGCCGGCCGCCAAGGAGCTCCAGTTCTTCGTGGGCTGGAACTTCAGTGACATTGTGCCCGACGCCAAGTCCATGCCCGAAAACATCACGATGCTCGGGCTCCAAGAAGGCAAGGAAATGGGCAAGTCGTTCCGTGCCAAGTACGCGCACCTGTACAACGACAAGACCACGGTCTGGTCCGGCTCGGTCGAGCGCGTGCAGCTCACGGCCAAGGCGTTCATGGACGGCTACTTTGGCGAGGGCAAGGGCTACGCCAACCTCGTCACGTCCGACTCGAAAGACTACACCAAGGGCGCCAACACAATCACGCCCATTGACGGATGCCCCAACTTCATCAAGGACAGCCTCGCTGACAAGCCCACGGACGAGTACCTCGCCAAGGCCGGACCGCCCATGGTCGCGCGCTGGAAGGCGCTGTGGCCCGAGTTTGGCTTTGTGGACCACCGGGACGTCTTCGGGTTCATGGACTTGTGCATGTACGAGCGCAACATTGTGAGCAAGGACCAGACCCGCATTTGCAAGTTGTTTACGGACGAAGAATGGGAGACCTACGCGTACTACCGCGACATTGGCTACTACTACGGCTCGGCGTACGGCAACCCGCTCGCGCGCACCGTGGGGTACCCCCTGGTCTCGGCCATTGCGAGCCTGATGACCAAGGAAACGACGCCGTTCTGCCAGAACGTCTTTGTGGGCTTCACCCACGACACGCAGCTCAGCACCATGATGTCGGCCGTGGGCATTGCGTACGACAAGGACTTCTCGTCGAGCCCGAGCCGCCTCTACCACTCGTCGCGCCTCGTGGCCATGGGCTCGCGGTTCGTGACCGAGCGTCTCAAGTGCGGCAGCAAGCGCTACGTCCGTGTCTCGGTCAATGACGCGATCCACCCGGTGCTCGACTGCACGTCCGGCCCGGGCATGTCGTGTCCGCTCGAGGACTACGTCACCAAGATCGCAGCGGTGGGCAAGGAAGTCGGCGACTTCAAGACGGCCTGCAACGTCACGAACCTCTCGAACGGCGCGTCGAGCAAGTTTGAGCTCTTCGACAAGCCGCTCACGTCGCAGTGCAAGCCGACCGTGTGCCCCGACGCCAGCCAGTAAAGGGACAACTGCGCGGTTGAGAGAAGAGCTCAATCTGTGACGTGTGCATACATAAAAATACAATAGTGCGCAGTGACAGCACAGTAAATATCGATTTTCTGGACGGAGACTCACAATAAACGAGATTTTTACGGAATATCCTGTTTAGGACAAAAACGATATTCTCACATGTCACAGCTGAGGCACCATCATTCTTGGGTTTGGAGGGCTATGGTCTCCTTCCATTCCGATCCACGCGGGAATGAAGACAGCGGTCGTGATCACCGGCGCGTCGCGCGGCTTCGGCCGCTGCCTCGCGCTGGATTTCTGCCGTGAGATCGCCGACAGTGACATAGATATGGTGCGTCATTTCCTTCACCGTTGGGGCGCGTGTCCCATGCGGCCGTTGCGCGTGGCTATCGTGGTGCTTCATCTGCAGCTCGTGTTTTAACGAAATCTTCCTTTGTGGGTAAAAATGCACAGCATCTGTGGGCGAGAAGCGCCTCGGACCTCCAGGAAACGGAGCGGCTTGTGCAGGAGGCGTGGTGCGAGAGGACGACGACTGACCGACGTACACTGCGCACGTTTGTGACCGCCGTGGATCTTGCACTGCACAGCGACTACGCGCCCCGGCTGGACGCGCTGCTTGGACAGCTTCAAGAGGTCGCGTATGACCGCGTCTACGTTGTGCACAATGCTGGCTCGCTCGGTGATTTGTGCTTCTCGCACGAGTGGGCATCCCACGAGCAGCTCACGGCGTTCTGGGAGCTGAATGTCACGTCGCTGCTGTGGCTCAACAAGCGCTTCCTGGATGTGTATGGCGCCTCGCGGGAGCAGCTCAAGGATGTCATGCCTTCTTCTCCATCGCCGCCTGTGCTGACGCTGCTTAACATCACGTCGCTGTGTGCGATCGAGCCGTTCTCGACGCATGGTCTCTACTGCACGAGCAAGGCCGCGCGCGAGATGCATCTCCGCGTGATCTCTAAAGAGCAGCCCGCCACAAAAGTACGCGTGCTCAGCTACTCGCCCGGACCCATGGACACGGACATGCAGAAGACCATTCGGGAATCGCCACGCGTTGATCGGGCGCTTGGGGACATGTACGCGACAATGCACGCGGAAGGGCGGTTGATCCCGCCCGCCGTCTCCTCGAGGCTCGGCGTACAGCTCACGCTCAGCGATGCCTTTGAAAATGGCGCCCACGTCGACTACTACGATATCGCACCGCCCACGGCGGACGCTTAGAGAGGCCGAGTTACGCTAAATTGAAATCTTGCATTTCACGAATACCTTTTTCATCCTAAATAATTACTTTGGGCAGATCATACATTTGCGGTGGAGGACTTGCTGTGGTCGGCATGGTCGACGCAGAAGTAGTCGTACTTGAGGTACGACCGGCGGCTGCAGCCGTCGTGCTTGCAGCGGTTGCCGCCGCCGTGGGCCCAGCAGAGTCCGCCCTGGGTCGACACCTTCGTGCAGCCATCGACTTCGCAAATGCGGCCGCCGCCGTGGGACCAGCAGTACCCGTACCGCTTGGCCTTGCGGCTGCAGTTGTCGGCCTGGCACGTCTTGTAGCCACCGTGCTGAAAGCACCGCTTGTACAGCTTAGCACGGTTCGCGCAGCCCGCGACCACACAGCGGGAACCGCCGCCGTGGCGCACGCAGCAGCCTCGGGACACGGCCATGTTCTTGCAGCCGTCGACTTGGCACGGCGGCGTACGCGGTTTCTTCTTGGCAGCGGTGGCATCACCAGTGCTTTCGGCCTCATCGTCGTGAGTCTCCATCTCGACATCCTCGTCTTTGACGTGCTCCGTGTCCTCGTCCTCGTCTTCCTCGCTGCTGTCGCTCACGCAGACAGCATGCGTGAGCTTGCGCTTCTTGAGCGCGTGGGTCGCCGCCGGCGCGACGCGTTTCTCCGTCATGGGGCTCATGCACACGGCGCTGAGCAGCGCGAGCGAGGTGGCGGCGATCGCGGTGGGGCACAGCGGCTGGTGGATCGCAGCGGGCGGCGTTGATGGCGGCGTCACTGGGGACAAGGGCTGCACGCCGGCGACCGGGTTGAGGAGGAACGCAATGTTGTTCTTAGCGAGCATCTTGGCAAATGCCGTGGCAAATGGCATGGCAAATGGCGTCGAAAAGTCGGGACAGTAAATTGGCCCATGGTCAGGACGCCCCCACTCTCGCAGTCAGCCGGGTGAGAGCGTGGAAAAGCACGCCAAAGGCGCGTGCCCTGGACACGCATTCCGCCAATGTGGCCAGTCTCTTATCCACCGTACCGTTGTGGATTAACCAGCGTCATCCTCCGTCTCGCGGTCCCCACCGCCGGAAGCGTGCCACTGCCACGCGCCACGCAGCGAATCAGCGGCATGCGCGTCGGTGATTGGCTGGCGGCGGACACTTCGCGCACGGCCACGCACCACCTGGACGTGATTGGCTACTGGCTGAAATTTTCGACGGTTCGCCCGCCAGGTTGGCACCTGGTTCTCTGGATTGGTTCTCTTGGATCCAGAGTCTGGCCTGCAATCCAGACCAACAAACAAAGACTCCCTGTCTTTCCGGAGGTGCAATCCAGCGGCGTGACTGTGGTGGCAGAACCAGATTAGTCAAAGAGGTTGTTCCTGGATTTTCGAACCTCTCCGTTTGACACGCGTCTGGACCAGCTTCAACATGGTTGTCTGCTGCGCATTGGACGCGGGCGCGTGCCGTGGACAATTGGCACGCGCCAATGCCCGGCGGATGGAGCGGAGCAGGAAATGGCGGGCTGATCGAATTGAAGATAATCAATGTGTGCTCCCGGAACAGAAGGCCTGGATACAGTACAAGCACATCAATACGTACTTCCTATCGTTCAATGAAGGTATTGGTAGGTTATCTGTGAAGACCATGCTCGTCGAAGGCGTGTGCCACGGCCTTGAGAAGAAAGCCCATCAAAGGATGGAGTCCATCCTGTCCATCATGGGCATGCTGATTCCGCACAAGCATTCGCAACAGAGTAATCAGTGTTCGCCATAATCACCTGGGTTGTGCCAAGATGATCAATCCTTCGACGAATCGAGTTTATCCATTTATGTAGAGCCTACGTTGGTCATTTTGCTGGTGTGAGCTCCAACTGAGACGGAGATCCGTTTACCCTTCAACGGACTTTTGTGATTCGAGTGACTGAAGTCACAGTCCATTCACTGGACCTACCCGCCGGGCTTTGGGCAGATGCCTTCGGCTGAGGTGACTGACAATACCATAGGCCATCTTGTCGAAGGCATCGTGGAGCTCCCATTCAGTGTACCCCTATGGGTCGAGGAGAGTAGCTCCTTCTCGATACGGTACGATTATATCCCATTTCCTGTTGTGACCATACCTGTCTGTAACCCTGTCGGAACAGAAGGCTTGAATCCTGGCATGCGGTCCATTTCCAAGCATACGGGCAGCATGGTCGGTGTGCACGACTCAAGCAACCAGTGCTTCTTACGTTGCTGGCACGCATATAAGGTTGGGTGTAAGGTAACGCTAGGGCATTCTTCGACATGCGATACCGTTGAGTATACAGTGTATTGGAGGTAGGCTATCTGCGAAGACCATGTTCGTCAAGGCGTTTCCACGGCCCGTCATCGAATCCGGATGTCCATGATCATCGTGGACATGCGAATTCCGCCGCAACTGAATGATGCACTGATTGAATGTGGTCGCCATAATCACTTGGGCTCTGCCAAGACGATGATTCCTTCTCCCGAATGGACGAATCCAGTTTATCGATAAACGGAATGGATAAACCGGATTCGACTGTAAAATACGAAATCTAGATTTAGGACACTGCCACGAACTTAGACGACAAAACTTGCATCCGAACCTACCATTACCTCTATGTTCTGTTCTGCCGGTACAGTATCAAAATACAGAGGCAGAGTATCCACAATGCGACGCTTTCACCCGATTGTGAGATTTGAGCTGCTCGAAAGCAACGGGTTTCAGTGCGCACTCGAGTCGCTCTGACTCCCATCACCAATGTCAAGACTTCCTGACCGTGTCTGTGAGTCAGAACCACATACCGAGTGTGACGCTCACGTCTCGCGTACAGCCAACTCAGCTACAGTATCGCTCTGCTTCTCGGGAAGATGAGGCTCGCGATCGCTCTTGTCTGTGCGGCGTTGATTGCGGCGTCCACTGAAGTGTCGGCGTCCTCCAACAATGCAGCCGACGTCACGCACCTCCACATTCGCGTCTACACGACGAGCGGTGAGAAACGCATGGCTACTCGATTCGGCTACACTCTCATTGGGAACCAATGCGCATACGATCCCAAGGTCATCAGTGCGGTGTACCCATGTGCCGACGGCGGCGTGTGTGTGCGCACGAGTCCCACGTACGGCAAGTGCTTCACGAAGGAAGAGGCCGCCAAACTTCAAGCCAATGAAACGCGCAGTGGCAGCGACGACGACAGCAGTGACTCGAGTGAGGACAGCGAGACGGCAGTGGCCGACGGCACCGCAACCAGGACCATGAGCAGCTCAGCATCGCGTGGTAGTGCCAATGTGGGAGACGACGAGCGAGGGGGCGAAGACGAAGACGAGGAAAATGATGAGGAGAGCGAAGAGGACGAGGAAGACGAGGGCGCCACCAAGCCGCCAATCGCCAAGGTTCAATAGAGATGGCAGCTGAGACCAAGTGCCATGCTGTTCCCGTTGACCGATTCGCCCAATCGGAAGTCGTCATGCGTGCGTTCAGACAAGACAGGATTTCATGTGGCTGTTTGTCTGGTTCGCGCGCATCCCCATGTGATCTGCGACGTGTGCACACTTTATTTGAGTATGCGTGGCAGCACATGTAGAGGACCGTCAGCACCTCAAAAAATCAGGTTCTTATTCCAGTATATTGGCTAAATAACGGGACCATGTACTAAATTAGTTACTGTATCTGCTTTCAAAGCTTTCGGCGAGTCCCTGGTGACATGGATCGCTCGCTTCTCATTTCGAGATCTTCCCCCCTCTCGTGACGATCTTCTCTCTCTTTTCTTGACAATGAAGCTTTCGCTGTTGCTCTTGGGCGCTGCCACGCTCTGCGTCGCGGCTGATGCCGCTGCCACTGGACGCCACGAGAAGTCGAGCGATATCCACATTCACGTGCGCGTGGCCAAGCCGACCCATGGCAAGTTTACGGTCCTCGACATCGGCAAGCAGTGCGCGTACGACCCCAAGATCGATCCGTCCATGTACCCGTGCCGCAACGGCGTCTGCGTCCGCACAAGCCCGACCTATGGCAAGTGCTACACGAAGGAGGAGGCCGCCAAGCTCAAGCCTGTCAACGGCAAGCACCACCGTGGTCAGGATGCCGGTCCTATGACCGGTGGCAACGGAAGACCCCAGGACGGAGGTCCTATGACGGGCGGCAATGGCCGACCCCGCAAACACCACCGTGGTCAGGATGCTGGTCCTATGACCGGTGGCAACGGGAGGCCCCAGGACGGAGGTCCTATGACGGGCGGCAACGGCCGACCCCGCAAGCACGTCCGTGCCCAAGATGGTGGTCCCATGACTGGTGGCAACGGCCGACCCCGTGATATGGACAGCGATGACGACGATGACGATGATGAAGGTGAAGACCGTGATCTCGACGATGATGATGACGATGACGACGACAGCGACAGCGACCTACCCAACAAGCACGAGCGTGGTCAGGACGGCGGTCCTATGACCGGTGGCAACGGGAGGCCCCAGGATGCCGGTCCTATGACGGGCGGCAACGGTCGCCCCCGTGATATGGACAGCGATGACGACGATGAAGGTGAAGACCGCGATCTCGACGACGATGATGATGATGACGATGACAGCGACAGCCAGTAATCGGGCCGTGTCGCGTGGTAGAGAACACGCCCCTGTTCTCTTTTCATGGATGTCTAGAAAGTGAATGCCGATCCGCTCGTGGGATCCATTCGCTGTTCTTGTATACTGTATGGCCGCTCGATTGATCCTAATCAATCCCTCTTCCACCCAAAAATCCCTTGTCTATTTGATCTCTACTCCCCCTGCTTCTGTTCGAGCTGCAGCAGCAGTTCGTTCTGCTCGCTCACGACCAGCGCGTCGACAATCTCGTCGAGCAACTCGCCAGCGAGCATGCGCTCAATGCCAAACACCGTGACATTCACGCGGTGGTCGCTTACGCGGCTCTGCGGGAAATTGTACGTGCGTACACGCTCTGAGCGATCGCCCGAGCCGATCTGCGACGCGCGCTGCGAGTGCCGCTCCTTGTCCCGCGCACGGCGGATGCCGTCAAACACACGTGCACACAGAATCTTCATGGCCTTGGCCTTGTTCTGGTGCTGCGACCGTTCGTCTTGGACCGCCGCCTGGATGCCCGTGGGGATGTGGGTCACGCGCACGGCACTCTCGGTCGTGTTGACGTGCTGGCCGCCGGCGCCGCTCGCTCGGTACACGTCAATGCGAATGTCTTTCGGGTCGAGCTCCATGTCAATGGCCTCGACCTCGGGCAGCACGACGACCGAGATGGCGCTCGTGTGGACTCGGACGTCGTTGACGGGCACACGCTGCACGCGGTGGACGCCGCTCTCGAACTTCATGCGACCAAAGACCCCGCGCCCCGTGATCGAGCAGACGCACTCCTTGACGCCGCCCAAATCGGTCTCACTCATGCTGAGCACTTCGAATTTCCAGCCCTTTGCGAGTGCGAGCCTTTGATACATTTTGAGGATATCGCTCGCGAAGAGACAGGCCTCGTCGCCCCCCGTGCCGGCGCGGATCTCGACGATCGAACTCTTTTCATCGGCTTCGTCGCGCGGTAGCATCAGTCGCTGATAACATACAGGATGATAAGGTGTAACTAGGTCAGCCGGCAGTGTGATCCAGTAGGTATTGATTGCACGGAGGTGACACTGTACCGTGACGCGCGCTTCGAGCTCGTCGATTTGGCTGAGCAGCTCATTGCGCTCTTCGATCGCCATCTCCCGCAACTCGGTGGCGTCGGCACTGGTCTCGGACTTGTCATTGATCATCTGCGCGAACCATATTCACTCTCCCGCATGAGATCATCTCCATCTTGCCTTCCATAGAGAACCGCAATAGCATGTACCTCATTGAGCTCGTCGATGGACGCGAGCTTTTCTTGCAGCTCACGCACGGCAAGAACTTTCGGCTCGAGGTCGGCCATCTCGATGGACAGATTCGTAATCTTGCTTGCCGAAAACGACCCGTCGTTGCTGTACACAGTGCAATCAGCGCGCTGCTTCTCTCTCATGGACATCTATGACCGTCACGTACCTAGACAGCTCGGCCGAGAGCTCATCGTAGCGCTTGGGCAGCATCTCCATTTGGCTCAGGATCGATGTATGCAGCGCAAAGCCGCGTGTCTGCATCTGCTGCGCATGGCGAAGCATCGGCCATAGGTGCACATGCGCAGAACGCTGAGGGAGGCCACGCGCAGAGAGCGCGCGCAGTACGCGCATGCCACTCATTCTCATCCCCACCATTGCTCCTGTCATGTGGCATCCACAACCACAATCTAGATACGAACCAATCCTGTTACGAACATCGGTCACACTAGATACCCCGTTCGAGTGACTTTGTACCACTGTTCCGTGTACTAAGATGTGTTAGTCGATTCAGTACCCCCACCTGGCAGCTGGCTCCCCTTCTTCGCGTCCTCCAGGGCCGGAAAGCGCCATCTTCTTCTTCGTCGCACCGTCCTTCCCTCTCGTCCCAACCGCGTGGGGCGTTTCTCCCCTGCAAGCGTCTAGACGACACCCACAAGCTCAGCCGCCAGTCGTCCGTCTCCTCGTCGCGCCATCCACCTCGCACTCGAAATTCCGGTCTCGATCACGCCGGTAGCCCCCCAAATAAGACAGCCATTGAGTAAGCATGTCGCGCCACTTTTTCGGCTCGCGCTCGGGCAGCGACAGCACCGCTCAGAGCGAAAACGACCCGTTGAACGCCCGCCGCGACATGCCGAGCTTTCTCGTGACCGACTCCCCCGAGGAGCTCATCGTGCGATTCGAGTGGGACGGTCTGGCGTCCATTGGGCTCGAACTCGTGCGGCTCAAGACGGCGCCGTTTAGCCACGTAATCCACTGGACCGGGGACTCGCTGGGCGTGACCTTTGGCATCGAAGAGACCTCGCGCCGAGTGATCGTGACGCGCACGACGCGAGACGACGTACGTGTGGGCTACCAACTCGTGCGCGCCATGGGCGAGACCGTGACCGAGTCGAACTTCGACGAGCGCATGGCCGCGCTCAAGCGCGCCCACGAGATCAGCCGCGGCATTCCGTTCGAATTCGTGTCGCCACCACCTCCCGTGTACGTCAAGAACTGCTCGGGACCGCTCAAGCAGTCGGGTGTCGATGGAACCTTTGAATTGCGGTTCGTGGCGGGCCAGGCGATCCGGTATTTGAGCATGGAGGAGCTCCACGCCATGATTCGCGGTGCCGCCAAGCCGCTCGCGCTCACGTTCGTGCAGCGTAAAGACTCGCAGTACCTCGCAGCGCTCAAGAAAGAAGCCAACAACGACACGGTCGCGGCGTCGTCGCTGGCGGCCGCCGCGATCATTGGCGTCGCGATATGCTAAGGCGTTGTTGGAAAAATCGGTGTGGCATTCTACAATTCATGTTCGAGAAAAAATATTTTTTGGTTAAAGTGGGTTTTGGAGCAGACACACAAAGACGATCTACGTTCTACACTGGGTCCGTTGTGCCTGTTATCGTAGTAGTATTACGCGGCGTTCTTCCACTCCCAGTTCTTGACCCACCGCGTGCCCATGCGCTGCTCGATGGCCTGGATGCACTTGTAGTGGACCTGGTTCTCGTGGTTAAACTCCGAGAGCTTCATTTTCTTGGCCACGAGCGATTTGGCCTCGGCTTCTTTCCACGACGGGTCGTCCGGATCCAGTCGCTTGGAGATAACCGCCATTTCTTTCTTCTCCTTGGTCTTCAAGTACCCGGCGATCCAGACGTCATCGACCGTGACGCAAACGGGCGGGATCTCGGCCAAGTCTTCGACATCGTGGAAGAAGCCGCGGCGGTAGGCGTTACCGCAGCATGCCTGGAGAATGTCGACAACGCGTCCGTGGGGCCGCATAAAGTACGGCACGTACGCTGGCACGGCGCCGACCGAGTGCCATGCCATCGGAATCACGCCCCAGCCACAGACGCCCAGTGCGACTTGCGGACTGCCCTCGGCCTCCCACGCGAGCGCTTCGACGAGCTGCGACGGGTATTCAAAGTCGTCGTCGACGGTGATAATCAGTGTCGACGGGTCGCTTTCCTTGCGCAGCGTGCCGATGAGTTTGGTCGCCGGTCCGTCATCGACGCAGCGGTTCACAACGACCAGGGGCCCGAGGGCTTTGAGCTCAGCGGGCACGGCGATCTCGTCGTAGGAGCGTTCCGGGTGGCGCTTCATGGGGCCCTCGGGAATGTTGACGTAAATCTGGTCGGGCACGAGCGACTGCCGCATGAGGCTGTTGACGCTGTCCATGACCTTGTCGAGTCGGTTGGGCGTGGTCGTGAGCGAGACCACGACGCGGAACGGGGGTTTCCACGTGGGCGGAGGGTAGTCATTGGCAGCGCGGCCAGTAAAGGACGACGTGTACACGGCCGTCGCGACCGGTGAGATGCTGCCGTGGCGCACCAAGAGGCCGACGTAGATGTAGGTCACGACGAGCACGACAAGCGCCACGAGCGTGCGCCGCCGCGAACACGCGTGCAGCAATGGCGGTGAGCCCGCGTGCTCGAGCACGTGGCGCGGGAGTACGGGCTGGTCGAGCTGCACGCGGCACCACTGCCACGTGGTCATCGGCATCTTCATGGGCGAGGAGAAGAGAGGATACAGCAATGTCAGTCTCACGCCTTGGGAAGTGATGACACGCGCTGAAGGGACTACGGGGGAGTGTTCAGTGTTTATTCATAGAGGTTCAAAGCCCCGAGGAATCGTAAATAAATGTATCATATTAAATGTATATATGTGATTAAAGGGGTTGTGTGTTTTCTGGTTACCCATCAAACAATGTAAACAAGATTATTCGTCGAGCGCGGGCAACTTCCCTCCATTCCAGGTGTGATATTAATACTCCCCTATTCCGAGGGTCCATGCTGATGTTGGAGATGACAGTCTACCGCAATTCGGCCACATTCAGCGTTCTTTCTCTCTATCCCGTCATGTGTCAGCGGTGCTTCCAGCCGTCAGAGGTGTGCAGGCAATGACGAGCAGATAAATAAATATCCCCTTGTGAACTCCATGGGTGTGGTGCACTTGGGTGCATCATTGGAAAAGCTTCAGCACCACCGAAATGGAGGAGGCAGATGGGTGATATAATCTATTCTTACGTTATGTACAAAGCTCAGCCAGCCTCGATTCCACCAGTAGCTGTGGCGCGTCCTCTTAAGCACTCCAATAAATATGGCCGTATGCAAGACACTGCATTAAGCAGCGTATTGTAGTTCTCGCAGAGATGTCAGTGAGAGTCGACCGTGGTTGAGCGTCAGGCGGCCGTCCTTGGATAAGATGTCCTTGAAGAGCGGCACGCTAGACGACTGCTCCAGCGTGTTGTACGGGTACGGCCGCGGGTTCTGGAACTGAGTCGGGATTTCGAGGAACGATGAGAGCAGGCCAAGGGTCGAGCAGCCACCGGCATAGCAGAGTGCAAGTGCGCGCGCGTCGCAGAGATTGAGCCGCATCGCCACACGCTCGAAAAACTGGTCCAGCTCCGTCGCGCGCTCTTCCAGAACGCCGCGTGTGTGGACTAGACGCTTCTTGGGGAACTTGTAGGTCTCGCAGCCAGCGAGAAAATGGCATTTCTCGGTGCACGTCTCGTGATTCTCAACCAGAAGATCACACAGGGTCTCCCAGAATTCACGAATCTCGCTGTACCGCTTGGCGATTTGCCAAGCGCGACCGGCGCAGCCCACGTCAAGAATGTAGAGCCAGCCCTTGCGGCCGTCGGTCACGGGTCGTAGCTCAGCCACGCGGACGTGGAGATGCGAGAGATCGCTGGCCTGGAAGGCGCGGAGCGGCGTGGAGCCGGTGGGCGTGGGGATACGATGAGGGCTGTTGTGGCCAACGGACAAGCGAGGCATTGTTGGCGTTGTTGGCGTTGGGAGGTGGTAAGTTGGAATATGCCGTTGGCGATTGTGTCTTTGTCCGAACGGGTGTCACACGAGCTGAAATAATCTAGGATGGCTTCAGAAATATTCACGCAGTGGGACACGTGACCGTTGGGTTCGCAAGCTGGAACTGGCTGAACGGAGGCAGCGTAATCGCGAACAAGAACTGGTTGTTTGTTGGTCGACGTCCACCTCCTGTGTGAGGCTGAGCGGAAGTTGGAAAATGAGGGAGTGAACACCAGCGTCCTTGACATGTTGGCTTGCCAACGAGCGGGCGCCGCGAAGGGTTCTTTCTTTTGTCGGCGGGGCCGCCTTGATGAGGGCATAGGGTTGCAGAATGGTGGCTTTTGGCGACTTTGCAACGGGTCCATGTGGGGAGTGACTGCCATTTGTCACTCACTCTGTATCTCTTCTGATTGGCTGAAAGGGTTAAATTTCACATTTCAACCAATCCAGTTGCATTATTCGACAAAGAAGACAAAAGTCGGTTGAAGTTGCATCAAGCGTGACTAGGTGACCGAGTCGCCCAATTGAACGACAAAGCAAGCATTAGAGTCCCAACAATCTGGCAACCTCTCCCGCCACCACAACCGTTTTGCTTGGCCTCAAAGCAAAGTTCAACATGACATCGCCGCATGGGCTTGGTAGAATCATCGGTTTTGCAACTATTATATAGTACTGTACAATAGCCTGCACGACCATTGCGGATGTTGATCTTCCCCCATCGAAACGCCAGCATGTGCTTGGGTCGAGCATCCGTTATCAACTGGGAATCCATGCGCTGGCATCCAACACTGGATGCGATTTGATTCCGGCGCCATGCCAACTTCCCAACTTCTTCAGGCCAGCTGAAGGCACTACTTTCCATCCATTCGCAGCTGTGTGCCGAAACGACTGGGATACACTGTGTCCCAGTACGTTACATTTCTGGACAGAACGGATTTGCTTTCGTTTTCTCTTTTGTGAAACTGAACTTTTGAAGGACTTTGGCTGATACAGTCAATTGACTCCTTGTTTTTGTTCCACCTTCGCAAGGTTCTATATTTTTTTTGTTCTACGAGAGATCAAATCCGGCGTTGGCGCGGATCGCATAGAGAAGCTTCTTCTTCATGATCGCCTTGCTCGAATACGTCGGCAGCTTGAGCAGGTTCATGCAGGTCGCGCTCGACGGCAGCCGCTCGTCGTCGTCGATGCGCACTTGGTGGATACAAATCTGCGGCGCCAATTGCGCAAAGCCCAGCAGCGGCTGCCGCGAGACGCTCGTGATAAACTTGAGCAACGCGGCCCGGTCCTCGGCCGTGAACTCGTTTTCGACCAAATCCCAAAACCACTGGATGGGGCGCTGGGACGGATGGTAGCCGCCGCCATACGCCGTGTGGCGCTGCCAGTCCACCACGTCGATTGTCTGGGCCGTGCCGCCAATGAGCATCTGCAGCTCCGAGGGGCTGAACATTTGGATCCACTTGGCGGGAATGAGATCGCGAAACCCGCGTAGAAAGGCGGCGCTCTCGTGGGACGACAAGACATTGAGCTTGTAGTTGGCCAGCAAATGGATGTAGCGGATCTTGGACTCGTTCGTCACTGGGATATTGGCGCCGTCCGGAATGAGGTCCCGTGTCACGACTTGGCCAAAGGCCTTTTCGCTCACGCTAAACGTCAGCGCGAGGTCTTCGACGCTGCCGTCGTAGTGCTTGAGCTGCATGAGATTCCGGTACAAATCGGGATCCAGCGAGTGCAGGTCGTCAATGTAGTTGAACTTGCCCAGCAGTTTGTTGAGGAAGAAGGCCGCAAACTGCGGCTCCACGAGGATCTCTTCGTATACGGCCTTGCCCAGCACACGGCCCAGGAAGCGAAAGCGGTCCATGAGGTCCGTTGGGGTCTCGACGATCCACCGCGCCCCAGGGTTGGGATACAGAAGCTGCTCGTTCGTGGCGAGAAAAAAGCCGTACTCGGGGGAGAACGCCTGGCGCGTGAGCTGGTCAACATACTCTTTGAACACGCCACCGCCATCAATGCCGGCTTCCTCCAGGCCTTGCTCGTTCACAAATGTCACTTTGATGCGCGACTTGAGAGCACTGGGTGACTGGAGCGTGCACACCTTGTGGAAAAACTCATAGCTGTCGTCCACAATCTCGTCGCGCTTGACGCGCACGTGGAGCGCGCGACTGAACTCGCTGCGTACGTGGTCCATACTCTGCTTCTCTTCGTTCAAGAGCTTTTCAAAAAGCTGCACGCGGTCTGGGAATGAAAAGACTTGAGGAATCGTCGTCAAAATGAGTGAGGCACGAGCCTGTGGCGTGAGCGTCGCATGCGGGGACGTAAGTGACGCCAATGCCTGGAGCTCGACCAGGTCGCCTTCCATGGACGCGAGATCGACCGTCTCCTTAATTACGGGCATGGACGGCCAGAGCCACGCGCCGTCGGAGGTAAACTTGCGGCGGCAGTCGCGGTCGTACAGTTGGTTAAACAGCTTGACCGACGTCGTGAGCGCCGGAAAGAGGTGACGGTTCATATTGTGGTTGGCATTGGCGTCTTCCTGTCGGGCGTTCGTGGTGGTGTTGGCGTTCCAACACACATCGAAGATGAACTGCTTGAGGTACGTCACAATGTCGGCAATGTCGCCGAGCTGGAACGGCCACGCGCGGTCGTAAAAGGTCTCGTCGTCCAGCGTCAGCAGCATGTGGCTGTAGATCGCATTAAACAGCAGCAGCGGCTGCAGCGTCTCCTCACTCCGCGAGCGGGTCGCACTGGACGACCTGACGAGATCCCACACACGTTTGATGACCGTGACGTTGTCCAGCAGCTCGCGGCTGACAGCGCTGAGAAACGCTGTGAATTCCAGCGGCGGCAGCTTGAATGACTGGCGGACCGAGAGCAAGTGGGTTCGCCCCAGGCCCAACAGAAAGGTCGTGTACACACGCGAGAGATGGCGCATGGCGGATGGCGCCTGGGCCGCATCAAAGAGCCGCTGCACAAAGCGCGTCTCGTAAAGCTGCTGCCACTGCGACTGAATCCGTTGCTGGGACGCACCCAGTGACTGAATACCCTTCTCCACTTGGTCTCCATCGTCGTGGTGGTCGAACGCCTCGAGGACAAGTTGCGACTGTGCGGTCGCCAGTGCGTAGTCGTCATCGTCCATGTCCACATCCACTTGTCCACTTGTAATAGTAGAAGGCGACGACGACTCGACGCGGTACGCCCACTGAATATGCGACGTGGTAATGACACGTGCGAGTAGCGCCGTGCCACGCTCAACGATGGATGGGGGAAACCCACTGAGTGCCAATAGATCCAGGACGTTGCCCACGGCGATCGCAGCGTCCCGCCACGACAAGCCCGCGTCTTCTTCCCTGCACAGCACCGACAGCGTGGCTCCCCAAAAGACACCGTCTTGCTGGGTTGGGCTTTTCGTAGTAGTACTCGACAGGCCTTGCATGACGCGTTGCTATAGGATAATACACACAAATCCAATTAGGAACTCTCCATACAAATGCACAAGTGTCCTCTCGGGATGTGAACGTACCATGAGCGGAGACGAGAAGGCCCCAGGCGTGAGCACAATCTTTCTAGCAAACTGCACGAGCACGGGATTCCTCTCGAGACTCGATTGAGTTGTGGAGACGCACTCGGAATAAAGCGGCTGGAGCGAGAGCACAGCGAGCCGCACAACGATCTGCTGCACGCGGTCCTCACTGGCAACGGCTTCGTCTCTCTGGACCAGTCGTCGCAACGCCTCAAAAACGCCGAACCCGTCCGATTGAGCGAGCTGCTGCACCACGCGTGGTAGCACCGTGTCCGCGTCCTGCGCGCCTGCGGCAATGTACCGCTCGCGCGTCGTGAACGTCTCGAGTAATACCCAACACACAGCCTTGACTTGGTCCGTCGTATCCCCAATCAGACCCACGACGATCCGTAACGCGATCTCCAAGACGCGCACGATCTGGTACACCCACGTGGCGTCTTTTGGCATGGCCAGCACGCCACGCTCGCCGCCTTGCACTGCGCTCATCAAGAGCATGACCAGTACGTAATTCTGTGCGTTTGCGAGCCGCTGCGTAGCCACGTCTTGCGCCAGCAGCACACGGTCCTTGCGGCCGCTCGCGATCAAAAACTTGCGCACGAGTTGTTGCAGCGTGGCCGTCGCCACAGGCGCCGACGGCGGCGCGCCGCCGGGACCGACCAGCGCCACGAGTTCCGTCTCCAGCTCGGTCAACGCGCGCGAGCGCACTCGCCGAGCCGTGGCCACGCGGCGGCACAGCGCCTGGATCGTCGTGCTCGCGGCGGATCGCTGTTTGTGGGCGAGCCGCTCTTCGCGGAGCCGCTTGGACTGGAGCAGCAGCTCGTCCTTGGAGAGACTGGCGTTGGCGCTGCCCGTGCCACCGGCCGTGGTGGGCTTGCGGCCGCTGAGGTTCACCTTGCGCGAGCTCTTGAAGCTGCCGTCAAACATGGTCGTTCTTGGGAGCTTCTGGAAATGGGATCCAGAGCTCCAAAGGGAGCAGAGAAGGAATGATAACGTTGTGAGGGAGGGGGTACTATTACCTACAGAAGGGTAAGAGAACTGAGAACCCAGAGGAGGATACAGTAATCATCGATTCACGGTACTATCAGTAGAGGCTTCTAATAGAGTGAATGACAGTACTGTATTCCGCATCTCTCTGTACCAAAACACGGTGGGTTCGCGCATTATCAGTTTTCATGCGCATCTGCTCACTTTGCCAGCTGGGGAGATCTATGAGTGATGGTCACTTTCGAAGCCACACAATCATCAAAAAGCTCCCCACACGAAAAAAAAGATCCCCTCCTCTCCTCCTCCTCCTCCTCCTCCTCCTTCCTCCTCTTCTCGCTCTCTCTTCGTTTCCCGTTGACGTCAGTTCTTCTTTTTCCGTCGGCGTCCCCCCAAGAAATACGGTACTCGATGGACGGCTACGGCGCGGTCTCCTACGCGCATGAGGAGGACGCGTTCCTGCAGCAGCAAGCGCCACGCCGCACGGCCAGCAAGAAGACCCCATGGGTCGCCATCGCGGTCGGCGCTGCGATCGCCATTGCCGGGCTCGGCTACTGCGCGTCGCTGCAGTCGACGCTCGCGAGCCAGCAGCAAATGCTCATGAAGATGCAGCAGCAACTGTGCGTTTTCGGATCCTTTCGAGAAGCTCTTTTCAACCTTTTACTGATGGATGGGTGACTGTTGATGTAGGGACTCTATGCACGCCGTCGTGCTGGACAAGTCAGCAATCGTCAGTGCATCCAAGAAGAAGGACAAGAAAAAGGAGGAAGAGGAAGAGGAGGAGGAGAATGACGCCGCGCCCGTGACGCTGCCGCACAAGTTTGCGGTCGAGTACGCGACACCGCTCAAGACCCAGGACAACCGTGGCACGTGCTGGGACTTTGCCACGGTCGCCGTGCTTGAGTACTCGTACCGCGAGCAAGGTATCCGCGAAGGCTGGCTTCAGCCGGACGAGTACCTCGCGCTCTCGGAGCAGGCGTACGGCGCCGAAGTGCTTCGCCTGTGTGCTGGTCCTGCTGGCTCGCCGCAGCAAGTCGCGTGTCTGATCCCAGGCAACAATATCTGGAAGAACTCGACCGAGGGCGGCGAGTCGGCCGAGCTCTACTACCTCATTAACGGTCTCAAGGACTCGATCTTCCCGGCCTCGATCTGTCCGTACCAGCCCAACGACGGCAACGACACGCGGTGCGATGGACTGAATGAGAAGCGCAGCAAGAACCCTCTGAGCGTGGCCGTGAAAAAGCTCGACACGTACTTTGAAGAGACCTCGACCAAGCAGGCGTTGCTGCGCGACCGCCGTGCCATGGCATTCACGACGTCCATGCCCTACATCACGCACTTTTACCCGTGCATTGGCGACCTCGCCAAGGATTCGCGCTGCGACCCAGCTGGGCCGTCCTGTACGCTGTGTCCCGCCGAGCTCTCGGCGACCACGTGCTGCATCCCCGAGTCGGGTGGACTGAATTTCAACATGCAGGGCGAGTTCATTGCGAGCAGTTCCATGTCGCTCGAGGGCGGTCACGTCATGACGCTCGTCGGGTACAACGATCTGTACCGCACAAGCGACGGCTTCACGGGTGGCTACATTCTCAAGAACTCGTGGTGGGATGGCATCCACCCGGCGCTTGGCCCCATGCACGCACGCGGCAGCCATTCGATCAAGTGGTGGCTCCAAGAGATCTCGGACTGGGAAGAGCGCTCGATGTGTCCCAACAGCTACAACCCCGAGAACTGGTACCAGTGTGGCAACTTTGACGAGGTCATCCAGGCCAACGGCAAGGCCAACAGCAACTCGGGCGTGCGTGTGCCCCTGGCTAAGGCTTCCGCGGCCGGGCTGGAGTCGTGTCTGTCCGAGGAGACCAAGCTGTATGCCGAGACCAACTTGAACCCGCTCCACTTGACGTGCACGGACGAGACGCGCTGTCTCGTGAGTCCCAACGTGACGTACTTTGTGCGCAACATGACCGACTATGGCGACCGCATGACCATCATGTGTCTCTATGAGTACGACACGGTCACGAAGAACGCGAGCGAACTGTGTCTGCCACCAATGACCGTCGAGAAAATCGCGTACGTACTGTCCCCCGTGGCCGAGGAGATCCGCACGAACGACCCGGATGTGTGCGGGTTTTACTTCTACCCGTACGAGATCCAGCAGCAGTACAACGCCAAGTTTGGCAACTTCTACGTCAACAATTACGAGATCGAGTGGGCGCCGCAGTCGTACGCGGCCAACAAGGCCAAGTTCCCCGAATTGGACTACACAGACGTGGAGGCGTCGACGCGGAACCAGACCAAGTACGACTTTGTCGGACCGTTCCCGTTCGCCAAGGTCGTGCCCAAGGACGCGTGGCACGGTGAAGAGCTGTAAGGAACCTGCCCACACGGTGACCGGTTCTCCCCGACGCGTCGATGCCAGACGTTCATTCTGCGGGGCATGTCCATACTGTACCATCACGTGCTGTCATCCTTCATCCATTCAGCAGAACAATATTGATATAGTTGGAGTACACTGAATACGAGTAGCAGTACTCAGCCAATCCCACCAATAAACCACCGCTGAATCGAAAACAGACTCGATTGAAATGGGTACTAGGGATGTACGGGGAATCACACAATCACGGTTTGGTCTTACTTGAGGAGACCTGTTCGGCGGAGCGAATGGGAGGACAGACGGTGCTGGTGCGCTTACTTGTAGTCGCACTTGCCGTTGCGGCACACAAAGCCAGGGTCGCACTTGGCGATCCACTGCGCCGTCGCGTAGTTGAAGCACTCAGAGGTGCCGGCCTTGGGACCACGGCACGTCTGGGTACCGCGCGCACACCACTGACCCTGCGGGCACTGCTTGTAGCAGATCGCGCCCTGCTTGCTATGGCGTCGTTTGCCATACTGCTGCTGCTGTTGTTGCTGTTGCTGTTGCTGCTGCGGCTTCTGTTGCTGATGTTGTTGTTGCTGCTGCTGTTGTTGCTGCTGCGGTTGGTACTGGTCCGGGCTCTGGTCATCGTCATCATCGTCATCGTCATCATCATCATCGTCGTCATCGTGTTCGTCATCATGATCGTCATCGTCCTCCTCATCGTCGTCATGGCCATCGACCTGGTACTGCTGATGTTGAAGCTGGCTCTGGATTTGATCGTCGTGGTGCTTCAGATTGCCGGTGCGGAGGCCACTGTTGCTGATCTTGTATTCCCAGCACCGGCTATCCTTGCACATGAAACCCGGGTCGCACTTGGAGATCCAAAGTGCTGTCGCGTAGTTGAAACACTCGGTCGTACCGGCCTTGGCGGCACGGCACGTCTGTGTGCCACGCGCACAGTACTGTCCCTTCGGACACTGCTTGTAGCAGATCGCGCCCTGCTTGTTCTGGTGACGCTTGACGTGCTTGGGAGGAGGACCCTCGCCATCGTCCTCACCCTCATGCTCGTCCTGGTCATCATCATCGTCGTCGTCTTGGTCGTTGTCACGTTCCTCGTCGTCGTCATCTCCTTCGACATCCTCGTCATCGTGGTCATCGTGGTCATCATCGTGGTGCTTGGCGGCGCTCTTGTTCTTCTTGGCGTAGTCACACTTGCCGTTGCGGCACACAAAGCCAGGGTCGCACTTGGGGATCCACAAGGCGGTGGCGTAATTGAAGCACTCAGTGGTGCCAGCCTTGGGGCCACGACACTGCGACTGGCCACGCGAGCACCACTGACCCTGGGGGCACTGCTTGTAGCAGATCGCGCCCTGATTTTCGTTGCGGGAGTGCACACGCACATGGAGCGTGGCGGTTCTGGCAGCATCAACTGACGTGGCGGCGGCGGCAGCGGCAGCGATAAGTGCGATCGCGGCGAACTTCATGGTGCAGGACAGAAGTCTGAAGAGAGGTTGGGAGAATCTTGGCTGAAGCGATGAAAGTTCGCGAATGAGAGTGCTGACGGCGTCCGTGGGCTGCACCACGCAGCTCGCCATTAACGAGGACTCCAGGACGAGAGAGATTCAGCTGTATGCGGGTTCACTTCTACACACTTATACTGCTGGGGGTATTACTCTCTCCCGCAATGCTAAAAGGTCGCAAGCCAAGTTGAAGTGGCTGGTCCTGATTTGTATCCCTATGTTAGGAGCGGTTCGATTCCGACCAATGAGATGCTTGGGTTAGCCTACGCTCCTGAGGATGACAGCCGGTCCGAATCGTTGTCCTCAAGTTCCCAGCATCCCTCAGCATTACGATAATAGTGCAGTTTACATGGTACCTGGTACTAGTACTGCCCAATTGTGTCTCGGGATGTAGCCACGCACCTTTACAAATTGTCAAATGAACCACGCGGCGGTGTCCACTTGAAGGGCGACGGAGACGAAGACGGTGGCGACTGGGCGTTGATATTGTTTGTGCTATACTGTACAGTCTGCACAGCGTACTGTATAGCTCTACGGGCTCACTAGTCCAACACCGGAATGGCCGAGAAGCAGTTCCGGTGATAAACACTGCAGGTGACAAAATAATACAAGTACTGGAGCAGCACCAGGCACTCACTTCGAGGCACCTACAGAATGCAGCATACAATACGTGCTGTTGCTGTCTGGGTGGCCCAGAGGAAGAGGGAGGTGAAGCACATGCACCTACGCCAATGCCACCTCTTGCCGCCAGCCGCTACGTTGACAATCTGATAAATCATACGCAGCTGAGTGGTAAATCGCGCGCAGATGATTGGCTGATGAGAAAGCGTTTAGAGAGGGAAATAAATCAGGGCTCGAGCCTCCGCAATGTTCAAGTGCATGGAGGCGACACAGATTCGCATTTGTTGCCCAAGATCAGACCAAACAAGCGATCTGATTGGCTAAACTGGAACGGTTTTGAGAGGGTTTCGAATAAGATATCTATATGATATTAAAACTAGGTAGGTTTCTGTCATTAGTCGTGGGATTCTTGCTGACTGTATCACCTTGTTTTGAAAGTGTGACTTACCGCTGCCTACGATACACCCTATCACAGAGACTCGTAAACGTCGAGACCAGTAAACCTTCGCGTAGTGAGTGTCCGCTGCGAGTAAGATTCATTGCCCCCGCAAAGATCGTGCCCTCGCCCTCCTCAGTCGCACTTGCGAATTTGCTTCGCCCCAGTCAAGCCCCACCAAGCCAAGCTTCTCAACACCCTCCTCTCCAGCACCATGAAGTTCGCCGTGCTTGCGCTTTTCGCTGCTGCCGCCGTCACGTCTGCTGACGCCAAGACCACCAAGCTCCACGTGCGCGTGCACACCCACAACGAGAAGGACGGTGCGATCTGCTACAAGCAGTGCCCCAAGGGGCAGTACTGTGCGCGTGGCACGCAGGAGTGCCGTTCTGCCAAGGCCGGTACCACTGAGTGCTTTAACTACGCGACGGCGCAATGGATCCCGAAGTGCGACGCTGGTTTCATGTGCAAGGATAGCCGTTGCTGGGCCTACAAGATCAGCAACAGTGGCCCGGTAGCCCCCCGTAAGGGCAAGGCGAAGCACCACGACGATGACGACGATGACGACAGCGAAGGCGATGACGACGACGACCGTGATGATTACGGAGCGGATCACAAGCACTCGCTGAAGCATGGTAAACGCCGCCACAGCAAGCAGAGCGCGGGTGTCCCTGGTGGCGCGATCTGCTACAAGCAGTGCCCCAAGGGGCAGTACTGCGCGCGTGGCACGCAGGAGTGCCGTTCTGCCAAGGCCGGCACCACTGAGTGCTTCAACTACGCGACAGCGTTGTGGATCCCGAAGTGTGACTCGGGTTTCATGTGCAAGGATAGCCGTTGCTGGGCCTACAAGATCAGCAACAGCGGTCCAGTTCCCCCTCGTAACGGCAATTTGAAGCACCGTGGTGATCAAACCCAAAGTCAGCTTCAGCACCAGCAGTACCAGCACGGTGGAGACGATGATGATGATGACGACGAAGATGATGACGATGACGATGACGATGACGACGATGATGATGACGACCAGAGCCCCTACCAGAACCAACCGCAGCAGCAGCAGCAACAACAACAGCAGCAGCAACAGCAGCAGCAGCAATCTCCTCAGCAGTCGACCAAGCGCCTCAAGATCACGATCCACAAGGGGTCGGCCTAAGACACTTCGGCTGATGTGGTTCCAGAAGGCAGAGGCTTCGCTTAGTGTTTTCTCAATTTCCTAATCAGTGACGTTCATGTCCTCAATTTTGTGAATGAGTTTCCCGTAACCCAATTACCCAACATCATGAGATGGGTGATTGGGTGAATGGAAAACAGGAGTGATTGTCACTTACGTGTGGAGGTGGGTACAACATGAAGAGATCCGTCCTAATGACGCGTGGCCTGAGCATGGAGGGAATGAGGCTTTTTCATAGGATTCTACTGCCGTGTATATAGGGGGCAAACCCCTCTTTCGCATAGAAATGAAGAGAGGCGTGGCACCTCTGCATGACGGACGGAACGGGTCTTTCGCCTGGGATCCTAGGCATCGTTCTAAACGCACGCGGGAAAGAGATCTAGTCGACGTCCTCGACCGACGACGTGCCGGGCGCCTGCTTACGGCGGCGCAGCGCGCTCTCGTCCTCGTCCTTCTTCTTGTCGCCAGCCTTCGAGGACGTAAACTTGTCAATCACGTCGACCACGTCGTCATTGTCTTCGCCCTGCGCGACCTCACGGGCCGTCTTGCCGTCATTCGACTTGGCCTTGAAGAGCGCCTCGCGCTCCGCCACGCTCACGCTTTCGAGCAGCGCCTCGGCGGCCTCGGGGCGGCCGTGGAACGCACTCCAGTGGAGCGCCGTCCAGCCATCCCCATCGACGGCCGTCGCCTTGGCGCCAGCCTTGATCAGCTTGCGGATCATGTCATCCGTGTCCACGGGCGAGCCGCACGCGACCATGAGCGCGGTCCAGGCGTCTTCCGTGGTCGTCGCGTTCACGTCCTTCTTGACCACCTCCCACAGTCCATCAAAGTCGGCGTCGGCGCCAGCCGCAAGCGCCTGCGCAATCGCTTCCGCCGGCGTCACGGGCGGCAGGCTCTTGGTCGCCGTCTTCTGGGTCGACGACGTCGCGGTCGCGCCCTCCGTGGGCGCATCGAGGCGCTCGCCCTCGAGCTTTTCGCCCCAGATGCGGCCGTCGCGCTTGCCGAAAATGTAGGCCTGCACGAGCACATTGTCCCAGAGGTTGAGCGGCGCCATGACCGACTGGATGAGCACGACCTGGTTCACGCCCATCTTGATGTGGATAAACGACGAGATGGCCGCGCCAATGAGCGTCTGCTTGATGACCTCGTTCACCTTGGTGAGCTCGTGCTCGTGGTACGTCGTCTCGGTCACGTCCTCGTAGTTGGGCTGCGGGTTGAACGGCGACGACACGCCGGGCACGCGGATCTTGCGCATGTCCTTCTTGGCCTCGATCTTGCTCTTGATGAGCATGTAGACGAGCACCGTGGCGATCTGGCAGAAGACGTAGGCCGCGCGCGACGTGTTGAGGATGACGTCGTTCTCGAAGTCGACCTTGTTCATGAGGTAGAGCATCGGCAGCATGATCATCATGCGCGACGGGCTCTGCTTGGCCGCCATGGTGGAGGGAGGAGCTCTTCGCGGGGGCGGCGACGGTTGCGTGAAGGTTAGACGCTTGGGTGGCGTAGGTTAGACCCTTGGACCGCCGCGTGCCAACAAAGAAAGATGATGATGTCACGCAAGAGCCCCCTAACCAGACCAACGAACGACCATGTCGCCCCGCCTCTTTTCCCCATCAGTCCTCCTCCCCACGGTCGCTCTGATTTCTTTGACCCTTGTTTCCAACACTGTTTTTAACACACCATTGTATTTTGGGACCATTCATTTCTCTTGATTTGGGTGTTTATGACTGTGACGCACATTCCATTGATTAATTTTTGTTGGAGTCCTTTCCTCCTGTCTTCATGCCCTTCATCGTCTTTCCTATCGTACTAATTTTTTTTACCATCGACGTTTTTCACCTGCCCACACGCACTGTGTGGACACCCGGCAGTGCCTGAATCACGTTGATGAGCTCCTCTTTGACACGCGCATCGTCCTTCTCTTCGTCTTGCGTCCAGTGGGGGTCCAATACAAAATCCAGGATCTGCGCGCCGCCGTCCTGCAGGTGGAGACCACATTTCTTGATCTCCATGCGGCCGCCGCTCACGTCGGCAATCACGTCGCACAGTTCCTTGAGCAGATTGTGGTTGGGCAGGCGGCGCTCGCCACTGCTACCGCTTCCACTGCCGCTCTCTTCCGAACCGGAATCCATGCGCGCTTCCACTTGAAGAGAGAATCCCGTCGTATCCTCGCTGTGCTCCAGTCCAAGCGTCGGCAGCGTGCCTTGGAACGACCGCGAGTGGTGGATCGGGGATCGCATGCCGGACGAATTGTGATACTGGGACGCCAGACTCTGCTCGTACAGCTCCTGGCTCCACTGGACGACCTCGGCTGCCTCCGGCCGACTCATGGCGTCCGGATGCAGCAGCCGCTCCAGCATGTCCATAATCTCGGGACACTTCTTGCGCCACACAAACTCGCCTGGAAAGATCCGTTCGCGCGCGTTCCGCAGTGTCACGTACCGCTCCATGGTCGTCCCAAACTGCTCGTGGCAGAGCTCGAACAAAATCATGCCGAGCGAGTACATGTCGGTCGTAGCGTTGTACTTCTTGCCCGCGACCTGCTCTGGGCTTGCATACAGGTAGGTACCCACGCCGGCCGTGATGTCTTGGCTCTCCGACATGTTGGACATGGACATGCTACACTTGGACATAGAGGCATGGCCGCCGTTCAGAAACAGACTCGCAGCCGTGGCCGTGGTTGTCGACTGTTCTTCCGTGGTCGTCGTTGTCATACTGACGTTGGCCGCGTACCGCGAGAGCCCAAAGTCGCCGAGTTTGATCGAGTCGCCGTCTGTATCCGCCACAAAGATGTTCGCGGGCTTCAAGTCGCGATGGATCAGTCCGCATGAGTGCACGTGGGCAATGGCACTGGCAATCTGCGTGAAAATCTTGAGCAACTTGGGCAGCTCCATGGTCCGTGTCGGCAGCGCCAAGTAGTCGCCCAGATTGCGGCCGGCGCAGTACTGCATCTGAATGTACAGCCAGTGGTCGCACCGATCGATCGAGTAACACGACGAATCGTCATTCTCCTCCGCGCCACGAAGCGCGCGCCCGTTCGCCTTCGGCGGCACGTTTGGCTCGATTAAACTCGGCAGCTTGGCTGACGTCTTCCCTTTCTTACCAATCGGTGCCAGATCTTCTTCCCGCCACGCATGCACGTCTTGCTCGTCCTCGTCCGGATCGCGTTCCCAATCGAATCCGCCGTCGTCGTCGCCCAAACTGTCATTGCTGTAGAAGGACGCGACCGATCGCTGATGGTTGGAAAACTCCATCTCGGAAATGGGCGCCAGCAAATTGCTCATCGAGTAATTTCTGGGAGGTGCTGCGCCAATCGTACCTTCGGAGCCGCCGTCCGACGAGAACGGTCCAGTAGAGATCAGCGTGCCTTCTTCGACCTTCTCCAGCCACGCCTGGTAATACCGAACGATATGTGGATGGTCCAGCAGCGCCAGAATCTTGACTTCACGCAAGAACTTTTGAAGCGTCTTGGAAGTTTGGTGTTTGAGATGGAGACCGACCCGTTTGATGGCGTACTTACGACCGTCGAGACGATTTTCGGCGAGCATGACCTGACCGAAACCACCTTTTCCGAGAGCCGACAACTCGACAAACTCGTTGGCAAAGCGACTCTGGCACACAAACGGGAACAAGACTTCGGCTTCAGTCGCAGCCACAGAAGCCGATGCGGAAGCAGAAGAGGATGAGGAAGAGGATGCGTTCGATGCCCTGCGTGGAAGTGTCGTCGTGCCATCACTGCTGGTGCTGATCGCCGACTCGCGGGTCTCCACGTCTTCGCGTGCTTGGGATCGACTCGTCTCTGACACTTCATCTTCTTCTCCATTGCTGCTGTTGCTGCTGTTGCTGCTGTCACTGCTGCTGCTGCCACTGCTGCTACTGCTGCTACCCGCCTTGCTGGACTCGCAGCTCCCGGTCGTGTCAGAGTCCCACAACCCACCAGTCTTGTTTCGCAACGCTGCAGCCGACGTCGTGTCGTCCACAGTGGTTGTCGCGACCGCGTCAAACATTCCTGTCTCTAGCGTGAAGCTCTCCTCTTCAAACGTGGTTGACTCGAGTTCTTCAATCACGGGAACAACTCGACCGTCATTGTCATGAGTCAAATTCGAACGCGTCATCGTGGTGGTGGTGGTGGACGATGCTCCTTCAAAGGCCGTGACGACCATCTCGGACGAGTCATCGGCCTGCAGCGACAGCCGTTGTCGATGAGAAGACGAGGACGTGTTCGAGGAGACCACCGTAACCGTTGAAGAGGTCCTTGCTGACGCACCACTACTGGACACGTCCGAGTCTTCCTCGAGCTGAATGATATTGCTGTCGGAAAACCGCGTGGTGCCAGCCAATGCTGCTGCGGCTTCCATCACGACCATCTTCGTAAATTTCTCGAGCAGCATCGCTTCCGTGGCCGGATCCAATTGAACCTGAGCTGGACTCGCCGAGGTCGTGCTATTTGATCCGGCAAACGTATGCTCGCCATTCTCAATCAACGGCACGTTCTGCGGTACAAACCCAGACGCCACGGCTGCCTCCAGCAACAGCGCACGCGTGATCGAGCTCGAGATAGTGATGCTCTCGCGTCCGGGCTGCTCAATCGTGAGCTGGTGCACGTGTCCCGTAGGTGTCAGAAATTCATGGCTGCCCATGGCGTGGATACCGTTCCCCGACGCTGTCAGTCCTTTCACGTAGAATCCCCATGCGAGGATGATACAGCCGATCATCGCACCGATTGTCATCGTACCGACATGGTAATACGTGATGAACACTCCCTTTTTACCGTCACTCTCCATCGGCTCCCAAAAAATGCGTCGTTTCCGCTTGACCGTGAACCCCTCCGAGCTGTCTGCAGATGCGGTCGGCCCACCCATCACGTCGGCGTCGTCGTCATGCGACTCCAAATAGTAGTTTCCATCCAGCAGCCGCAGTCGGAACTCGGATTCCATTGTCAGGATATCGCGCGGCACGGTCTTGACGAGATGCTTATTACCGACGCTTTCGTTATTCACGTCCGGATTACTCTCGGCGCCAATAAGCGGACGCGCCGTCGTCTGCTTCCCCGCGGCGTCTTGACTGGGTGTTCGTTGACTCACCACGAGATCCTTCTTGGGCTGAGTCGATGAGGGACCTTCAATACTCCACTTGAAGAATGACGCGCCACGGTGAGCCGCCACACCGTACACCGCGATAACATCGAAGTTGGGGATGTGACGCTCCCAGAGCTGCTTGTTCGTGAACGGGTCATAGGCGGCAATCGTCGATTCTTCTTCGTCAGGGTTTGAAGCGTCCGGATCCTTGGGCAACACGAGAATCGTCGGCGATTTTCCGACGGAATTCTCGTCCTTGGTACACTGCGACTGGCCAGCAAATTCTAAAAAGTACTCCGAGATCGTGAGGCACCTCGCCGTCGACAAGTTGCGTGCGTGGACTGCACGGGTCTTGAACTCGGCACGGCCAAAGAGTAGCGTGGGCGCGATCTTCTGGGGCGATCCAAAAGGCTGTAGAAGACCTTGCGTGGCGTCGAGAGGGAAGAGCGTGGTCGATTTCTCCCCAAATAGCAGCAAATCCGAGAGCGGGTTCTCAATGTCCTTGTCGTTGGGCGAGGGCGACGCATGCGCGAGCCGGACGGGACCGTTGGCGTTGATGATGTCGACCATGGTCATGTCGAGCTCACGTACGTTCGCGCCGTCAATGTGGTAGAGCCGCCCATCGTACGACGGGATCATTTGCGAGAGCACGGCCGCACTCACAGCTGTGGACGCTGAGGACGCTGTGGTTGTGAGTGGCTTGTCGTCCGCGCGGTCGTGGTCCGCAGTTGTGGACGTTGTTGTGGACGCGGTTGTGGACGCGGTTGTGGATGCTGCCCAGTGGGGTTCAGTCGCGGCCGCTGTGTGGACGCCGCCGCACTCGGACGAGTCTACCATCGGACCGCCCGAGTCGAACATCCACAGCATGTCCCCCGTCCACGCGTTGATCGCGTACACGCGGCCGTCAATGCCGCCGGCGACCACGACGTCGCGCGCGCGCTTAACCGACGACTCGACCACGAGCGGAGCTTCCGCCGACGACCCCATCACGACCGCCATCGACGAAAGCGCTGTCAGCACATACAGGAATCTCCGGCGACTGGCTCGTATACCCATGATGCTGGACGTCGAGAAAGGGAGAGAGACTGAAAGACAGACACGCTACGAAGAGATCGCTCGCCACGTTGAGACCGGAGCAGACGGAGGGCCGACGCGATCGCCGCCTCCTTCAATCCGTCGAGCCTCGTCAATTCAGCTTACACCCTCAATCTGTCGCTCGCCCACGGCGCTCGCCGCTTTCCTTTCGCTTTGCCTTCCGCCGCGCTTTAGTAGCAGTCTGGTCGCGTCTGTGTGTTGCTGCAAGAGCGAATAACGCTTCATTTCCACATAGCCACAGTAGGTACGCCGCCTATACATTCGGCCAGTCACCAGCATTGGGAAGTTTGAAGGTAATTTACGGAAAGGTTCCACCAGATGCTCAGTGCAATTCTTCTTCGCGGGTAGGGGACGAAGACCAGAAGCTGCTTGGGGAGGAGCTCCAGCTTGATCTGAGAACCCAATCCGAGCGCGATGCCACACATGATGGCCCAATCAGCGGCTGCCTAGTCAGCGTGTAAATTACGCGCGACTCGTGTCGCCGGATCGGTTGTCGAGACGTGGGCAGGGTGGTAACTTTTCGAGAATATTCTCTTGTTCGAAATCTTTCACGATGCAAGTTAAAAAAGCCAAGCAATATTGGCCAAATCGAAGCAACTTCAAGTGATGGCAAGTTGCAGCTGGAGGATTTTCCAGCCCAGAGATTACGGTCTGTGACAGACAGAGAGAGAGCGAAGAGACAGAGGGTGCTGGCGTGCTTCTCTTCTGCGTGTCCGCAAAATGTGGTCCTGGAACGGTTCCGCCATATTTGATATTTGTTCCACCAAAGCGAAAGATCGCACCGGCTTACCGGTTACGTACTGTACGCAACACGACTGACGTCTTGCTCGACGCCATCAGCAAACTGCACAGTTCCGGGATGAGTCCGATGGACTCAACAGGGAGAAGATGACTTGAAGTTTGTATGCACGCTGTCTTTCCTCCGCTACATGCCGGCCAGCTCGCCGAGGTAAATGGTCTTGTCGTTGCTGCACGAGCCGAGAATGGGCTCGGTCGGGTGGAACGTGGCCTCGTTCACGCTGCCGGCGTGGCCCGGCAAGTGGTACCGGAGCGCGCCCGTGTCGGCATCCCACACGTACACAAATCGATCGGACGACCCGCACGCGACCCAGCGCATGTCACTCGACCAGCCACACCGAATGAGATTCCGTTCGAAGCTGTGCTTGGCGCCGTGGAAGACTGTGGTCTGACGCGAGGCCGTATCGGCGGCGGCGGCGAATGGCCGCACGTCCCAGCGACGCACGGTCGCGTCCATGGCGTTGGAGAGTAGGAAATTGCCGTCGGGACTGAGCGCGACGCTTGTAACGATATCCGTGTGGCCACGCAGCACGAGACTCACGGCGTCCTTGCGCAAGTCCCAGGCCTTGATATCACCGTCCAGTCCACCGGCAAATACACTGGAATTGTCTCCAGAGAAGCACACACCCGTAACGGGGTACCCGTTCTCCAGGGTCTTGACTGCACGCTTGGAGCGAATATCCCAGAGCTTGGTCGTGCCGTCGTCGCTGCCGCTCACGACGAGCATGGGGCCCTTGGTCACGGGACAGCAACTATTGACGACAGCGGAGTGGCCGGAGAATTTCTTGACACGTGCACCAGTCTATATGGAGAGAGGTAGCGATTAGTGACATAGGGAAGGATCCACTAGCCCCCTCTCCCGCCCGTACCGTTGCATCCCAAACGCCGACGGTCTTATCGGCCGAGGCCGAGACGATCTGCTGGCTGTCGTAGCTCCACTGCACTTCGAGCACGGCGTTCTTGTGGCCACTGAGCACACCGTAGTTTCTGCACTCTCCGTAGACATCCCATAGCACTAGTTCACAATAGTAAAGATGAGTGAGTTTTGTCGTCCCTCAGCATGAATGGGTAACTCCAGTGCTACTCACAAATGGATCGGTCAAACGACGCCGACGCGACGTGCTGGCCCGAGGGATCAAACTTGAGCGAGTGGACGCTTGCGCTGTGGCCCGTGAGCAGCATCGTGGGCGCCGCCAGCCCCGACGTGCGCTCGTCCAGGTGCTTGACCGTCACGACCTCGGAGCTGACCGGTACGATGTCGGAGACGCGCGAGCGCTTGACCAGCTGCCCGCTCTCGCGAGAGCTTCCAGGCGCCGTGAGCGCCGTGGTCAGGGCATGGCTGTGGAGGAGATCCTCGGTCGCTGAGGCCTCGCCGCTCGTGGCGCTATCATCGCTCAGCCGTCGCTTGGGTTTCGGCGCCATTTTCGATCCGAGGTGGCTTCCAATCACTGTGGGAGTTGTCCTGCGATTCATTTTCGAGGCGATCACAATTCATTTTATTTATGGTCTTTATGGTAATTTCCATGAAGTAAAACTAAAATATGGATGGACGTATTTATGCACACATGGATGAACCTCTTTCGATGGCGAGACTGCCAAGCGGGAAGAAAGCCTCGAGCCATCGAGAACTTGATATGGAGCACACCGTTGGGCTGTATGAGTGGACTTGCATCGCGTAACGTTATCAACAAGCGAGCGTTGCATTTACACTACTAATGCCCAGGAAGGAGAACGCACACGTCGTGGTCATCCGGACGCCCTTTACATCGGACAAGTATCGCAGAACATGGCCCCACCAAGTGGACCCAGCGGAGCGTGAGGATCGAAACTATGCGTGTATCACACCGAGTTCAAACTGGGCCACTCACTCCTGCCTCTCTAGTTCGACAATGGAGCCATCACCACCTGGGTCTTGTGGTGGGGAGGGTCTCACCATGAGAGATATTCCCCATGTTCAATGGGTGGGCTTCGTCATGCCTCCCACACGTGTAAGCAGGGCAGGCTGCATGGCTTCACCTCAAAAATTCGAACTCTGGGTGTCGTCAACATGGTCCGCCCTCGCCGAGTTGAGGAGCTTCGTCGTGTTGTTCCCCTGTCACACGGCATTTTTCGAGTGTTACTCACGCGTTTGCCTCCACGATCAGATGACGAGAAGACGGACCGCAAGTATGCATTCTCAGAGACGCATGATATAGCTATTTGCTATCGGATTCTAAGATTCAAGAATCCGTACTCTTGTGCATGCATGTGTTTTGAAAGGTATTCACCATGCATTCGGATCCAAGAACAGGCAACGTCAACCCATTTCGCCGACACAGCCATACTGTAAAACCACATACCTCTTTAATACGTTGAGTTTACACTCCAAAAATAAAGGATATGTACCACTTCTTGACCTCTATAAAAGCATCCCCACAACGTTTCATTTTGTTCGCGAGATTGACTCGGATCCACTCTATCACGTCAACACATCTCCCCCCGCACCCTCTCGAGCAGCTCGAGGAGCTCTCTATCCTCTCTTCACTCGGCTTGTCATTTCCCTATTGGTTCCGCATCCCACGGACCTCTACCCCCAGAGCTTCCCCGCCCTCTGCAATGATCATGAGCCGCCTCCAGAACTCGTCCCTCCAGGGCTACCTCGTCAAGCGCGGCGACCGCGTCAAGAACTGGAAGCGCCGCTTCTTCACGTTTGAGAACGGCGTGCTGGCCTACAAGAAGGACGAGCGCGACGAGTCGCGCGTCATCCGCCGCGAATATGTCGAGAACGTCATCTACTGGAACGGCATGGCCCACGGCTTTTGCGTCCATCTGAGCTCGGGCCGCGTGCTCTACATGAGCGCGCCGAGTGAAGATGAGGCCAGCCGCTGGTACAATGTCGTGGAGGCCTACGTGGCGTCGCAGCAAAAGGCCTCGCAGATGATGAAGCTCGCGGCGCGCAAGCGCCTCCCGTCAATTGAGGAGTCGGCGCTCGAGAACCTCAACTTTGCCTGAAGCCGAGGGCGCCACAAACCCGCATGCAGTGAGCGAGCGAGTTCCCCCCTTATCTATTAGTACATTAGTACAATATCAACCCGCGCTTGCCCCCTACCTCTCCGTGTCCACGTTCCCTATTGCCTTTGAGAGACGCGCATACTCACGACGCGGTATCTCAAGTACCGCATGCGGTATTATCTCGGGCTGGGGTCCCACCCACAGAGTTGGCGGGCCCCAAACCCACGGGTTCTTACTCTCCATTGCCTTCGGCCCGCAGCAAAATTTTGACTGGATTTATTACCGGATTTCTCTTCCCAAGTGGTCAGCACCGCCAAAAACGGGTTTTGGGTACAAACCCGTTTTGCCTTTGTGCCTCTCACGCAGAGATCTCACTTGGCAATTTGCCTCCTTTTCCCCAAGAGCCATCTCGTCCCGCCTCCCCTTCGCGGTAGGATCTCTCTCTCTCTGAGCTGGAAGAATCACCATGTTCTCTGGTAGTAGCAACGCTCACACGTCGCCTCCGCAGCATGCGTCGCAGGGGTTCGCGGGGTTTGCGCCGCAGGCCAACGGCTTTAGCGTGGCGGCGAGCAACCCACCGTTCAACTTTAGCTCGGCCACCACGACGTCGCTGTTTGGTCCGTCCAGTAACGGAGGCAGCGGCTTCCGCTTTACTGCGGGCAGCTCTTCTGCACCGGTTGGTCCGCCTCGCACGAGTGGGTTCACACTGAGCGCATCCACCGGTGGCGGCGACGGCGTTGCCCGACCGCTCTTTGGTCCGCCTCGAGTGGCGCCGTTTGGTCCTTCTACTGGAGGCGGCGGGTTTTCCTTCTCATCGGGTACGGCGAGTGCTGCCGACTCTGGGCCGAGAATCAATCCGCTGGGACGAGGACTCACGACCCGCGAGTGCTTTGCTGTGAACGACGACCAGCGGTTCGTCAACCCGGCGTTCCAGTCCACGAGCAAATCTTCGGCGTGGGCGACGATCGTGTCGCTCTCGCGATCCGACAAATCCACAAAGTCCGAGGTTCCAGCGCTGCCTGCATTCCGATGCACGACGCTATTCGGTTCATCGCCGGCGGCGGTGGGTTTCGGTGGCGCCACCACGACAGCGAGTTTCGGCGCCACATCGAATGCGGCGACCACGACAATGTGGGGTGGAAGTGGCTTAACGACGCCCTCGCCTCCGACTGCGATAGATAGTAGCCTCCCAAAGCCCTTGTCCTGGATTGGTGGCACTTCGAACATTGGAGCGAGTACTGGTTCTAGTTTTAGCGGCGGATCCATCGGATTTGGAGTTGCTCAGCCAGCAGCTCCACCCGTAGGAGGAGGAGCAGCAGGATTCCAGGGCGGAACGACCTTGGCGAAGCCACACACCCAGACTCCGCATGTGAACACAGGAAACACGTTCGCTCGCTTTGGTGAACCGTTTATTACTGGTGCGGGCAAGGCCGCGTCTCCATTCGTAGGATTCCACGGCGGAACAACCGTGGTGAAGCCACAGACTCAGACTCCCCATGAGCACGCTGGAAACCCATTTGCTCGCTTTGGTGAAACGCTCACTACTGATGCTAACAAGGCCGCGCTGTCGTGTTTTGGTCCTGCTGAAGTGACGACCGCGACTGCCCTGCCTGTTAATCCGTTCTCTGTCAATCGTTCAAGTCTGAGCTCGGACGTGGCAGTCACACCATCCCCATGGACCTTTGGTCGCCCGAAGGAGCCGTGCCCACCCACGAACGTGATGTTTGGGAACGATAAGGCTGTCGCCCCCACAGGAGGAGAATTCCGTTTTGGCTTGAACGAGGCGAGTTCCACGCAGTCGACCACCCCTGCCTTTTCCTTCCCAAAGCCGACGGGTGGACACGTGCAGCACTCGCCGACGCCACAGTTCTCGCTCTCTTCACCGACTCCTTCTCTGCAGCCGAATGAGGTACCTGTTACTGACACTTCATCACTGAGTGATGTAGGTGAAGACGCTGCTTCGGCGAGTGAACAGGGGAACGAAGTTGTTTCGCTCGCGTTGCCGCCGCTGACACCGTCGTACTCGACGATCACGGGCTCGCGGGCCACAGCATTTCTGCGTCGTGCTGGTGTCGGACGATCCAAGGGTTTTGCAGCGCAGAGCCACCGGGTGGTTGCGGCCACGACTCCTTCACCACGCAAGTTTTCGAAAGAGTTTCCGTCAACACCTGCCAGCAAGTCGATTGAACGGGTTGTTGTCGGGGGTCGAGGCGACGAACTCTGGAAGCGTAGTGCGTCTCCATTGAAGACATCGCTCTTGGCCAAGTCGGCTCACGTCGCGGCCGCAGCGTTTTCTGCGACGGTGCCAAAAGCCGACGAGATGACACCGACGCAAGACGACGAAGCCAAGAGCGAAGAGCACGCAGATGTGCCCACTACAGCGCCCGAAGGGTCCGTCAACCTCGACGACTACGATCTGTAGTTGTCCATGCGTCTTCTGCTGAATCTTGATGATCTGTATGATCGCATCACATCGTCCTGCATCTTCTCAAAAACTCCAATAAATAAATGTACTCCCAGCCATTAGGAACTCAAAGGCTCAATAAAAACTGCACGTCCACCCAACACGAACCTGCCACTGCACCTACTCTGTCCTTCCTTCCCTGCATCTCAATCACGATACATAAACTCTTCCTCACGTGTGCGAGACGCACTCGAGGAGACTGCACTGTAACTGTCGGCGCATCAATTCGTAGAATGCAATGTCGCTGTCGTCGTTGGCCCCCAATGAAGAGGGCGGCCACTCATCGCGTCGCTCGCGCAGCTCGAGGAGCTTGGTCGTGACCACTTCGAGCCGAGCGTGGAGACGTTCCCACCGCGCCAGTGCGATCTGCTCGGCTGAATCGATGTTCTTCTTGGGTTCCACATCGATGGGTAAAGGCTCAAGTGGTGGCACGGAATGCTGTTCGCTTATCGACGGCGCAGAGGATGATGCTTGAGTCGAGAAGAATGAGTTGCCACTTAGAAGTTGCGGCTGCTCGGGCTGGTTCTTCTCGGTCTTCTTTCGCTTCTTTACGCTTGTCACAGCGTCCTTCTTGCAATTTCTCTCGTCGGCGCCGCGCTTTGCACAGTGTGCAGCCACCAATTGCACACACGGCGGCCGCGTTGGCGGTAATGGCAAAAACGCCATGGGCGAGGTCGGTGGCGACACAACGCGCGGCACCCGCACACGAAATTGCGCCAGCGTCTCGGTCTCAATCGCAGTCACTGGCGCAGCCGTTCCGCTCCACTCGCTTGCATTCGGCATGCCGCTTTCCTGGGTGTCGTTTCCCCCGCCTTGCGCGTCGGCCTCGCGCAGCAGCCGCATGAACCCGGCTTTCGTCGCGTTGGTCTGCGGACCGCTCTTGATCACCGGCAGCTTCCGTCGGTAGCACTCGCGCCGCAGCTGGTTGCACGGGAACCGCTCGTATGGCTCCTCCAGCGGCTTCACATCCTCATCCCCCATTCTCATCCCCATGCTCTTCCTCGAGATTTCCCTTTTTGAACATTTTGGGGGCGGGGAAATTGTCACCAAGAGTGATGGTCTCTTCAACCCCCCCCGGTGGTTCCCGCTTAAGTACGATTCAACCCAAGGTTTTGAGGTTTTATCGGATTTTGGCGCGTTGTCCATTGTTTTTTCTCCCTCTCTATGGACCGACAGTATTGAATTCTCGCGCGCGGAGGGAGGAACGGGCGGCGGCGATGAGCTTCTCCTTCGGCAACACGGGCGGCGGCGGCTTTGGCGCCGCTGGAACGGGCGCGTTCGGCGCTACGGGCGGTGGCTTTGGTGCGGCGCCAGCGGCTGGCGGGGCCGCCGCATCTCCCTTTGGAGGTGGCGCGACCGGCGGCTTTGGCACGACCTCGACTTTCGGCAGCACGGGCGGCTTTGGCTCGGCGATCAAGCCCGCAGCGACGGGATTTGGGACCGGCGGAGGCTTCGGCGCGACGACAACGACCGGCGGCGGTATGTTTGGCTCGCAACCCGCGGCGACTGGGGCCTTTGGCGCCCAGCCGACGACTGGGACTGGTCTCTTTGGCTCGGGAGCGGCTTCGCCGGGCGGCGGCTTCGGCGCTGCGAGTCCTACGGGATTTGGTGCGGCAACCACAACGGGTGGCTTTGGTGCGGCGGGAGGTGCGTTTGGTGGCGGGGCGACGACCGGAGGGTTTGGTGCTGCCACCGGCACCAGCGCGTTTGGCAATAACGCGGCGGCGTCACCATTTGGCGCACCGAAGCCAGCGGCGGCCTCGCCGTTTGGCCAGACGAGTGGATTCGGCACGACATCGGCATTCGGCGGCGGCGGTGCAACGGGCTTCGGTACTCCTGCACCAGCAGCGGGCGGCGGTGGAGTCTTCGGAGGCGCCACGGGTACGAGTGCATTTGGTGCCAAGAGTCCGAGTCCGTTTGGAGCAGCGACCACGACGACGAGTGCGTTTGGTGCGCCCACCGGTGGATTTGGCAACTTTGGCGCGTCCCCGGCGGCCGCACAGCAACCAGCGCAACCACAGGTCGGCACAGGCACCCCGCCGTACGAAGTCACACGTGAACAAGATGGTACTACCGGTATGTCGAGTTTCTTTGCGATCTCGCGCATGGCGGCGTACGCCCACAAGTCGTTGGAGGAACTGCGATGGGAAGATTACGTCAAGCGCACGAACCCAGCACAAGCTCAACAGATCGCCGCGATGAACCCGCCACAGCAACAGCAACAGGCAGTGGCAGGTGGGTTTGGAGCGGCGGGTGCCGCGCAGCCTGCGGCCACCGGCTTCGGTACTGCTGGAGGCTTTGGTGCGACGCCCTCCGCGTTTGGAACCCCTGCCTCAACGTCAAGTGGATTCGGTTCGGCCTTTGGGAGCAATGCTACCACCGCGTCAACCAGCAGTTTTGGCAGCTTTGGGTCGCAGACCTCAACCGGTTCCGGTGGCATGTTTGGTGGGACGACACGCAGTCTCGGTTTCGGTGCCGCGACGACGACGCAGCCAGCGACCAGCGCGTTCGGTGCGCCCGCGCAGACCGGAGGCTTTGGTACGGCGGCAACTGGCGGGTTCGGCTCGACGGGTTCGAGTTTCGGTTCTTTTGGAACACCTGCTGCTGCTCAGCCTGCCGCAACTGCCGGGTTTGGCGGCTTTGGTACGACGACCACGGGCACAACCGGTGGCTTTGGTGCGGCCGCGGGAGGCGCATTCGGTAAACCAGCGGGCACGACGGGTGGCTTTGGATTTGGTGCTGCTACGCCACAACCTGCGGCAACGACCGGGGGATTTTTCGGTCAGAACACGCAACAACAGCAGCCCGCCGGTGGCTCTCTCTTCGGCGGCGCGACTACTACAGCGGCACCAACTACGGGCTTCTCATTTGGTGCGACGGCTCCGAAGCCGGCGACGTCGACCGGGTTCGGTGGCTTTGGCACGACCGCAACGCCGTCTGCTGGTACTGGTGGCTTTGGCTCAGGTGGCGGTTTTGGCTCGACGGGGGGATTCGGCACGGGTGGGTTTGGTGCACAGACGTCGGCGACGCAACCACTCGGAGGCACGTCACTCTTTGGTGGTGCGTCGACTGGCACGAGCGGAGGGTTCGGATTCGGCACCAACACGACATCAGCGACTGGTGGGTCCAGTTTGTTTGGCGGTGCGCCCAAGACAGGGACAGGAATGTTCGGCAGCACACCAACAACTGGCACCGGCACTAGTATGTTTGGCGCCACCACCACGGGTGGTGGATCACTCTTTGGTGGCGCGGCTACTGCGAACAAGAGCACGAGTGGATTCAATTTCGGTGCTTCCGGTGGCCTAACAACGACGGGAACCGGCTTTGGCACTGGCGGCTTTGGTTCTTTCGGCTCTGGCGTAGCTGCTGCTACATCAACAGGTGGTTTTGGCGGAGGCAGTCTATTCTCCGCTGCGCCGGCGGCGACGGCAGCAGTTCCTCAGCCGCAGCAACCGTCGACGCTGACGGCCGCGCCGGACGTGAATCCATACGGCACGGGTGCGTTTGGCGCCGGTCTCGTGGAGCAGAACGTGAAGGCTGCGCTGGATTCGCAGTCGCTTAAGCCAAGTTCCAGCGCAGCGTCGCGACTGAGCACGTTTGCGCAAGACGTTGGACTGCCGCGTGGTCCGCTGGAGAATTCGATTGCAACCAAGCGAAACCTGCTTAGCAGCAACCGCTACTCGATCCCCGTGTCATTTATCCGTGAGTCGGGTTTCAAGGGCACAAAGAGTCGATTCGCTACGATCACCAGTGCTAGTGCCGCGGCGGGTAGTGGTGGTAACGCGCTGCGATCTTCCTCTTCGACTGATGCCGTCACCGGAACTCAAGAAGATGAATTCAAGTTTTCTTCGTCACTCTTCAGGAACTCGGTCGCCAAGCGTCTGGTGATCAACAAAACCGATCTCCGCCATGATCTTGCGTCGGCACGCCACGGCAGCAGTGCACGAGCGTCGGTGATTCCTCTCTCAGAAGATGACTCGGCGTCATCGGCGGCCGCGAGTGCCAGCCGCAACAAGGTGCCGCTCAAGCCCGATGACGAAGGATACTACAGTCTAGTCTTCCGCACAATGGCGACCAGGAAGAGCTTCACGCTACGACTCAAGCGCACCGATACGGTCAAAGAAGCGCGGGATGATGTCCGCCGTCTGTTGCGTACCACGATGAGCAGAGTCGTGAGTGATGTCCAGTTGCTCTCTAATGGTCGTTTTGTGAACGATTCAACCACGATTGAAGATCTGAACCTGCGCGAAGGGGATATCTTGGATGTTGCTCTCGTTGAAGATTTGACGGACGTTGGAAGCGCGGCGAACCGCGACCAGCCTTTAGCCGCAAAGAAGCCGTCATCCGGTGTATCCGATTCAGTAAGCAAGCCGCAACCAAGCCGATTTATGTCTTACGCCGAGTTTATGAGCTCGGCTATGCGCGAAGAACAAGAGCAAATTGTGTCCGAGTCGCATAAGCCTGTGAGCACGGCATGTCCAAGCATGAAGAACGAAGACTACTACACGGTCCCATCATTCGATCGCCTCAAGCGCATGACGGAGGAAGAGCTATCGTCAGTGGAAGGATTCACCGTTGGATGCAAAGGCCTCGGCTCGGTCGAGTGGATCGGCCGCACCGATGTCCGCCATTTGGATATTGACGAGCTGATCCATTTTGAGAAGAAAGAGGTCATTGTGTACAAAGACGACGAGAACAAGCACGAGCTGGGCACAGGCCTGAACCGCCCCGCCATCGTCGAATTGTTGGGCATTTTCGCGCCGCGCAAAGTCCAGGATCCTGAGGCATACAAGGAGAAGGTCAAGCAACGCACGCGTGACATTGGTGCGACTTACATCGACTACACCCCTTCGACCGGCGTCTGGCGCTTCCGCGTCGAGCACTTCAGCCGCTACGGGTTTGACGACGACGACGACGACGACGATGAAGACATGGACAAGACAGCCGACCCTTCGACCACGGCTGGTTTCAATGGTGTTGGTGATAAGAAGAAGATGATCGCCCCCAAGCGCCAACATCCAGTTGGACCCGCTCGTGGTTTAATGTCCAGTGATCGCGTCAACCTCGTGCGCAACTCTGGCATGTACCGAAACCAATCCCAGTTCGCTAGCCGCTCGGCGGCGGTGTCTTCGTTTCGAGACCGCGCCGATGAGTACATGATGGAAGACACAGAGCAGCTGAATGGCGCCTCCTCGGAGCCAAACACCGAGGACCAGATTGTTGACGAAGACGAGTCAGAGACGTCGCGAGTCATTCACAACGTACCGACATCGATTGTGTTTCCCGTGGCGCCAGAACTGCTAAATCTCCAACCGTTGGGTATCGACAGCGAGACATCCCTGTTGCCTCACGCAAGCAAGTCGACGACGTACCAACTCTATCTTCAAGTCGCGAACCAGTCGGTCGTGGCCAAGAACGAAGCAGACCCGGGTCTCTTTCTCTCGCGTTCGTTTCGTTGCTCGTGGGGTCCGAATGGAGAATTGGTCAACGTTGGTAGACCTCGCACGGTAGGCAGCGGCCCAGCCGTTGGTCGCACGGTGACTATCGAGTTTCCGCTGGAACAGCGTAGCGCCAGTCCGCTCGCTCTCAACAAGGACGCCCTCGCGCTCCATTATGAGTGTTGCCAATCGACCAATGACGATGGCGATCTAGAGGCGACTGGACCGGTGCGTGTGTTTGCACTACCCAGCGACGATGGCGTCGTTCAGTGTCTTCGCAAGTATGCCGAGTTTGCCGACCGTACACGCAAACAATATCCGTCGTCTCGATTCCACCAGCGGACGGCGCTGCTGTGGAAGCTCGTGCAGGCGCTGTGGGGACAAGAGCACGACGTGGCTGTGCTGAACACGTCGCAGTATTGTCCACTGGCGGCGCGCGACGACCCGCGCGAAGTCGAGAGCATGGAAACATTCCAAATGGTCGACTTGCGACGCGAAGCAATCTCAAAGTGGTTTGAAAGCGCACTTGCGGTTGAAGTTGGCCATGACAAGCTATCGGACGCGTCACCTAGCGAGGCCGGCGTGTTGAAGCTATTGTGCCAACACCGTATAGTTGAGGCCGCTGAGATGGCCATGGAATGCGGCGACTTTCGCTTGTCGACGCTGATTGCCCAGGCCGCGAGTTACGAAGGCTCGGACTTCCGCACACTGCTGGCCGATCAGTTGTCTCAGTGGAGCGAGAACAGCACGCTCGAGTACGTTGAGGAAGACCTCGTCATGGTGTACAGTCTGTTGGCAGGCAGCGTCGAAGTGCTCACATCCAAGAAGGCCGCCAACATGTCGTGGCTGATGTGCCTCGCATTGTTCTTTTGGTACAAGCGCGGCCCAGCGACGTCGCTCAAGACGGCGCTGACGCTGTATCGTGACGCGCTCGCCAAGGCGCGAGCGAACGGTCCCACCGCTGAGCGTGCTCAGGGCGGCGTAACCAAAGACGACGTGCTCATGGAAGTAATGAAGCTGTACGTGGAAGAGGCCGTATCGCTCTGCAGTGTGCTCTCACCGAGTGGCTTTCCGGTCGAGTCGACGAATGGCGACAGGAACCATCTCGACTATGAGCTGAGCTGGCATCTCCACAGCGTGCTGCGCGCGATCGGATTCCGTATTGAGCGCAAATGGGAGTCCCATATCCACCACAATTACATCCGCCAGCTCGAAGGCGCCGGCTTGTGGGAGGAAGCGATTTACGTATCACTCAACATCTCCGACGCGACCGAGCGCGCTTCGACCTGTCGGGATCTATTGCAGCGCAACGCCGACTTGTTGCGAACCGCACCAGCCGCCAAGCGCGTCGAACTTTGCGACAAGTACGCGCTTCCGATGGAGTGGCTTGACGAAGCGTTGGCGGTTGTTGCTGTGAGCAAGCACCAGTATTACGAGGAGATTGTACACTGGATGACGGCACGTCAGTACGAAGACGCGCACGCGTGCCTTGTGCGCTACATTGCCCCGACGTGTTTGTTTTCGGGTGAGAAGAGTGTGTTGATGCAGCTGCTTGTCGAGTTAGAACCGCATGCGATGGAGATTTCCCAGTGGACAGCGTGCGGCGCCAACTATTTTGTCGGCGGCGGGCTCGTCCTCGAGTATTTGCGTCTCGAAGGCCAGCAAGGCATTGCCCCAGGCGAAGAAGTCGACTTTTTGGATCGCCTCATGGACCTGGCCGAGAAGCTCTCTCTTGCACGCGGGTCTTCCGATCTGGAGACGGGCAGCTCTGCTCGGGCCCAGCACCAGCGCAACGCCAGTGAGCTGCTGGTCGCGCGCACGTCGCTCTCGTCGATGGTCGTGGCACTGGCGACGCGCGTAGTCCAGCTGCGTGCGACGCTTGACAAGCTCGAAGAAGACCAGGACGATGGCGAGCAGAGCCAGGCGTCGTCGTCGACCACGCCGCTGCTGCCGTTCCAGCTGCAGCCCGAGTTCTTGACGACCCTGTCGGGACTCGCGCGCGGCCGCGAGACCAAGTTTGTCGAAAGCTACCGCGCGACCCACTTGCTGCGATTGTGCTCGACCTTTGTCGACTGGCGTGCGTAGCGCGAGGTACTGAGAAGAGAGTGCCCCTGGAGGTTGACTCGAAAAAGATAACAATACAGAAGTCGTGGATATGTAGCAAGATCAGCATGCACCCTCTACAGAGAAGAAAAACAGGTCCTCCTTCCAGGTGTCTTCAGTCTGCCTGTGGATCACGCCATGCCACGGTGGGAGACACACTAAAGAATCCAGACGTGATCCCCCGATGACGAGCACACATCCTCAGTGGAACAGGGAAATCGTAGTACCTCATGTATCAACAGATGGAGGACGGACATGATTCGTTCCTGACGCTGCTTTCCGGGGGGAATGCTGGGGGAGATTAGAGAGCATCGTGTTGGGAGGGACTGCGAGGCAGGAGAGGGCGCCAGATTTCGTCATGATTTCCCACAGCAGGTGTACATGCCTGTATATGTCTCACTACTTCATGCATGCCTACAGAAGTGTTCGACTCGATCGGTGTGATACAAGCGCTGGCTGATCCTTGCTTCTGTCTCACCCGCCGCGTGGTCTCTCAACTTGTCAATCGGATACTGTACAAAGTGTTTGGTCATATAGTTCGTCAGCAAGGTCGGAACAGATACTGTACTGTACATGCGAAGCGTGAAATGAGAGAGCGTGCTCCTCTCTCCGGATTCCTCGAACGTGGTTTGGTTTGTGCGTAGCGGTCAAGAGAGTCGCCCCACCAATCAATGGGACCATGGGACGTCCTGCCATTGCAATGCGGAAGGTCGAAATGGGAGGAATGTATCTACAGCTTCCTGCATGCGTATGGACAGGCAACTGAGCTGGGTGTCCATCAACCATTACGAACGTAGAAAGGGCACGCATGCCCACAGAGCGACAATACGTCTCTGATCTCGCAAGGACCTGAAAAGCAGAAAAAATGCCAGTGCTGTATGAAGCCCCCAGTCGAGATTCGCTTGTTGCCAGCGCGAGTTCCAGGGAAAGAGAACATATTAAGCATACTGTGTGAGGCTCTATTCTGCTCTATTACTTTTTTAGGTCGATACTTGTCTATCGTCTCAGCAGCCCATGTACGAGTCTATGATAGAATAAAACCCAACGACATGGTCGGTGGGCCTCGAATAATGTCGTCCAAGCTCTCTCGCCTCTCTGTGCACTGCCTCGAGCCGTCCAACAGCCACATCACGTCGGCGAGGCTCCCTACCACTTGCTGCAGACCGTGGACATAGTCGGCCTCCACAACCTTGTTCTCGAACGTGCCTCCAGCACCAAAGAAAAACCGGTACGTACAAGGGTACTGCACTTCCTTGTCCAGCAGCTCGTCCAGGAGATCTTGGTAGTGGAGTAAATGTGGGAACACTCGATTGATGGTGGGGGGCGAGTACTTGGTGTTGAGCATGCCGCGCATGACGACGACGGGCGCGTCGACACCGCCTTCGACGTGGCACGAGAGCAGATCAAAGAACTGAACTGCAGTCGTATTGGTGTCGACCGCATCTTCCCACCGAAATGCTGTGGTCGTGGTCGTGGGTGCACACGAGGGCGACGAGGTGCTCGATGCCGGTGAGTCGCTCGACAATGCGTACGGTGGGGTTGGGCTTTGGCCTGGCAGGCACGACGAATCGTGTTGCACTTGTCCATCCCGTGCACGCACAAAGTACTCGTAGATCCCACCAGCAATGGACTCGCACGAGTCGTACGGGTTGCGGAAGTAGAGCTCGTCCCGCACGCGCATGAAGAGTTCGAGATCGTGCACTTGCTTGCGCAGCTTGGCCACGGAATGTTCCAGCTCGAGCTCGTGCTGTTTGTTCTTGTTCCGGTAGTACTTGCCACGCTCGCTATTGGTCATCTTTGGCAGCTTGGCGATGCGGCCACGCCGCCGCAGCACAGGCGGGCACTGGACTTTCATGAGGCTGGGTGACGCACATTTCATCGTGTGTGCGAAGAGCCGTTCTGCCGAAGAGTCGTTCTTGGAGCCACTGGGAGTGGTGACAGGGTCCGGGAACAAATTTGCTTGTGGCGGGCTGGCGAAGGCGAAGGAAGGAGGTGGTTCCAGAACGGTTCCAAAACGACTCATCCCACATTGGAGTTATTCGATGGTATAGCCATCCCCATCCAATGTGACACCATGATGCTTATCCACTCTTACAGTGTAGTTGAATTTAGCAGGCTGATAATGTTTTTTGTTTAGTACTGTTTAAATTAATTGTATAAACTTTCAAAAGTTATCGAAACAGTTGGATGTGACATTGGACGGGACGATTGTATCGGAACCGGAACCAATATTAGATCTCTGTGAAGCGACTCAGCCAAGGAACAGGCGTTCTTCCCACCCCATCCCCTTCCATCCTACTACGTTCGAGTATGGGAGCGATGACTCAGCCACACCAGAGCCTCGAGATGAGGGTGGAGCACCCGGTGGGTACCATCTTGGAACGGTTTTGCAGCAAAGGGGCTAAAGTTGGAAGATCTGGCTGCTTCCCGCCAGCAAAATTGGCTTTTGGCAGGTATCACTCTGGTGGCAAAGACATGGGGCGCGATCTGGTGGTGGCAGTTTCATTTTTCTGTTGGTATAGACATCGATCTGGTGGTGGCAGTTTCATTTTTCTGTTGGCTGGACCGGGAGGAAGCAGCGCTCTACACTGTATGCAATAGAAGAGGGTTTTGATCTAACCGAGAACGTTCTCTCGTCACTTTCACCTCGTTTTGGATTCTGACAAACTCAACGGAACATTTATCCAGAAGGATGAGCGTCCATCAGCGCTTCCAGAGCTTTTCAGGCTTACACGTATACAACCCCTAAACGCAGAACGAAGTTTATGGTTGCACATAGGCAACCCCTAAAAGCTTTTGCTCGGTATCATATTTGAAACCATGCAGAACGAAGTTTATGCCAGACGACAACAACTACACAAACACAATATCGAAAGGCTCCATCCGACCTGC
>JAADXL010000157.1:0-50323 GCA_023337755.1 Pythium aristosporum
ATGCGCGCGCTGCGGTTGTTCGAGCTGAAGGAAGACCTCGTCGTGGGCCACGCGGATCGCCTCCATCAGGGAGCGAGGACAGAAAGAAGAGGAATGGGCGAGGACCGGTGGTCGAGTCCCCCGAGACCCCGAGGCCCATCAAACGGATCTGTTAGGTCCAAGGCACCAGGGCCCTTCACTCGGCGTTGAAGTTCACTGGCGACGCGTAAACGAATGCGGGTCATCGCTGTTGGAATACTCCTGAAGCCATCCCGTCTCCCCCACGGTCTCAGATCCAGACGCACAATCGTATTGGGTGGGACCGCGTGGAGCCGAGATGGCTTCCGGAGTATTCCAACAGCGATAACCCGCATTCGTTTACGCGTCGCCAGTGAACTTCAACGCCGATTGAAGGGTCTTCCAAAAGAAGATCGAGTATCCACCACCTGCATGTGGTTCTCGTTTTCCACGACCCAGTGCATCAGACACTGTCCGAAGCCGTCGTCAACCCTTCACCAGTACTAGTATCATCGTCGCAACGGAGAAGCCATTGCAAGGAGCGACTATTGGGAACGATTGACATATCTAAAACAAACTGTATAATAAAAGCAGGGTCTCTGCTATTTAGGCACAATTCACGATGGGCAGGCATGACTACAGTCTCATCTGGCAATCGAGAAATACAAACAGACAATACAATTCAAACCTCTACACTGCAAAGACAGCAGTCGTGGTGGTGGTCTCTTCCGACACCGTTGACTCATTCGACTCGCTGGACGGCAGTGGTGACGACGTCGACGCCGAGCGGTCTTTCAAGAGACTCGACTTGCCATGGGCCCGGGAGAGTTTGGGCCGCTCGCCCACTGGCCCGGCGGGTGGTGCTGCGGCTGCCTTCTCTTCCCTCGCAACCGCGATTGCTCGCTTGAGTGCGCGGATCCATCGCTCGGCCTCGCCCTCAGACTCGGCCAGCACGGCCATCTTCCGGCCGCTGTTGAGCGTCATCTCAAAGCTGTGCTTGCGCGTGTGGATCAGCAGCACGTGCACGATCGTGGCGCCGCCAATGAACGGCCCATTCTCCGTCTTGAAGTACCGCAGCGTCGTGCCCACGAGCGTGAAGAAGCGCTCTTTCCACGACTTGATGTGACCTCCTTGCTTGCGCAGCCAGCCGCTGCACACGACGACATCGGCATTGAAATTGGCCGTGATGGCGCGGTCGCTGGCGTCGCTATCAGCCGCCGTGTGGCTGTCAATCTCGTCAATCTCGTCGATCTCGTCCAGGTCGCTGTTCATTTTCTTGAGCATCGTGGGGCCTCGGGGCGCGTCATCCAAGATGGCAATCTCCTCGTCATCGTCATCGTCCTCGTCATCGTGGTCAAACATGACGGTGGAATCATCCCTCGGAATGTGGCCCGTGAGCGAACTGCCCGCGCGAAGCCGGTACTCGAAGCTCGCCTTGAACGCGCGGCACCACATGAGGAACTCGTCGTCCATACTCGCGACGAGCGTCATGACGCGGCCATTGCCCAGCGTCACGTCGAGCGCCAGCGGCCGCACGTCACTAAACTCGACCTTGAGCACCAAGGCACTACCCAGTGGTGGCTCGCCCACACCGCGCGCATAACTGAGCGATCGTTCGTGGAGCACGAAGTACCGCTGCTTCCAATTCTTGAAGTTGCGGCCTTGCTTGAGCAGCCAGCCCTGGCCGAAGTCCAACGCACCCCCGGCTTCCGTGAAAGGCGACGACCCCGTCGGACTCTCCGTGTCCGTGCTGCTGCCGAGTGTGCTCGACCGTGCGAGCGTGGCTTTGGAGCCAGACGCTCTAGGGTTACAAGACGGTCCCTGGAGTGACTCCATCCACGCGCGAATCTCCTGGGCCGAGTCGCCCGCGACGTGGAGCACGCGACCGTTTTCGAAATAGATATTGAGACCATGCGACTGCGAGTCACTGACCTCGACCCGCACGACGTCGCCGCCGCCCTTGAGCGTCTTCATGCCAATGTTCTCATAGTAGTGCAGCCGCGTGCCGTCCAAGACAAAGTACCGCCGCTTCCACGACTTCATGCGCTGGCCTTCCTTCCGGAGCCAGCCCTTCTTGATCGTCGCACCCGGTGTCGTCGTGCCGGGGCTCGCCACCTCCGATCCACGATACGCGACACTGCTTCTCTCGGCAGGACTTGCTACTCCTCCGCGGACGACCGTGCTGATGGTGCTCGGGAGGTTAAACATGAACCGACTGGACGGCGCCTCGGCACTCACGCGCTCGAGCGCCGACGGATCGCGGTCCAGGCGCTCACACAGCGCGTGGCACCACTTGTTAAAGTCATCGTCCGTGTCCATGGCGACACTGATCCACTTGCCGTCGTCCAGCTTGATCTCAAGCTGGCACTGCCGAAAGCCGAGCTTGAGGTCAATAATTGTGCCTTCGCCCTTGGAGTTTTCCCCCGGGTGATCGGCAAACTGGAGCACAAAGCCCTTGAGCGTAAAGTATCGTTTCTTCCACGCGAGCGAGCGTGCGCCGCACATGTGGAGCCAGCCATCGCAGTCCGTATCGAGAAACGATGCCATGCCCAGGAACGGCGCCGGTTGGTCCGAGAACGACTCGCCAAAGCACGGCGCACGGCGCAGCACGCGCGCGAGCGCGTGGTCCCAGGCCTCAATGGTCTCGAACGAGTCGCCGGCGATGCGCAGGATGCGGTTGTTGTCGGAATATATATCGAGCGCAAACTTGCGCGCCTTGCTGATGTTGACGCTCTGCACGCGGACCTCGCCCTTGGGCGGCTCGCCCTGGGCCTCGGCGTACTGGATGACACCACCCTTGAGCGTCATGTACCGCCGTTTCCAGCTCTTGAAGTTCTGGCCTTCCTTGAACAGCCAGCCTTCCATGGACGACGCACTCGATCGGCTGGCCGCGCTCTGGCGGCTCGCGATCGCAGCTTCTCGTCGGGCATTCTGGAGCGCACCTTTGATGGCTGTGAACCAGCCCTTGCCCGCGTCGTTGCCGCCCTCCCACTGGACGACCATGCGCTGGTTCTTGAGCGTACCAACTACGACAAGCGCGTCGTGAAAGTCGGGCGTGAACTCGACATCGGCGACTTTCAGGCGCCCCTTCTCTTCAATACCTTTGCCGCTTTGGGAGCACTCGGCGAAATATATGAGCTCGAGCCCTTTGAGCACAAAGTACCGGCGCTTCCAGTTGCGGATGATGCTTCCCTGCTTGCTGCCCCAGCCCGAGTGGTCGCAGTAGCTGCCCGTGGTCGCCTTCTTGGGCACGCGCCCGAGCGCGATCGTGCCCTTGCGCTGGATGCCCGGCCGTGCGTCGGCAGCGGGCGCAGGAGACGGCAGCATCGAGGCGGAGAGCGATAGAAGGCAGGTGACAGGAGACCGCTGGGTATGAATGGGTAGGGGAGCGACGAAGAGATTAGTGCGCCATCTCACACACGGAGAACAAACGCCCGTTCTCCACTGTCCCCACCATGGTGAGTTTTTACCTGATCCATTCAAGTGGTCCACACCAGCAGATCTCACATTACGACCATCATTCTCACAGCAAATGGCTATAATCGCAGTTTAATGATTTATTATGTATAGATAACGTATATGAGGATATATTTGAAGCCGTTAATTGTAATTATCGCGTTTCTCCCTTTGCTACGCGATCCAAAAGCGCCGAGGAGCTTCCCCCAAAAGCACCCAGGAAGTCCGGAGCAAAATGGCCGACTTTATTGCGCGCGAGAAGGCCGCGTACCCGGACCTCGCGAACAAGTACCAGTACCTCAAGGATCTCCAGTCCCGCAAGTACGCGTCCCGTGCCTTTTTTCACCCCGTGAGTATGCCACTATTCTCTGTACTGACGAGCGGATCCTCTCGTGCCGCACAGGCTGTACCATGAACTCACGGGCGAGCTCGAGGTCTTTGTAAAGGACCCGGCGTCCCACAAGTCGCCGCCCAACCTCCCCAAGGTGCGCTGTCGATGCGTACCCCAAGCAAATCTATTTGGCGTGTGTATGTATACAAGAAGGCTCACTGGGATGTGTCGGCGAATGTAGCTCTACACCGAGTTCATCAAGTCGTTCCAGGACAAGCTCAACCAGATCCGCTTGGTGTCCATTTGCACAGAGATTAGCACGCAGTTTACCGGTACGCTGATGGCGATGACGACGCCCTTGCTTGTGGGAATCTCTCGTATCTAACGAGGCGGAATGTCCCCATCCAGATCCGGCCGAGGCGCAGGCATTCCTCGAGGGCATCGCGGCGCAGCTCAACGCCAAAGCCGACTTTGAGGCGGCGCTGCTCTGCAAGATGCAGATCGCGCGGTGCAAGCTGCGCCGCGGCGCCGACTTCCACGCTGATGTCAAGGCCGAGCTCGACGAGCAGCTGCCCGTGGTCGAAGCGCTCGTGGGCGCCGAGCCGGTCGTGCACTCGGCGTACTACCGCGTGGCGTGTGATTACTACGGCGCGAAAGGACCGGCCAGCAAATTCTACAAGAACGCGCTCATGTTGCTCGCGTACACGCAGTATGACGAGATGCCGCCGCAGGAGCGGTTCGATCTCGCCGTCAACATTAGCATCGCCGCCATGACGGGCGACGGCGTCTTCAACTTTGGCGAAGTGGTACGTGACGCTTTCTATCGCGAGGACGGATAAGTGGATTGAGTTTGTTTTAATTGGATTCTTTTTTAGATTGCGACGCCGATTCTGCGTGCGCTGGAAGGCACGGACAAGCAGTGGCTCTCGGACTTGCTTCACGCTTTCAGCAAGGGCGACATTGACAAGTTCAACGCCGTCATCGCGTCCAACGCCGCCGAGTTTGACGCGCAGCCGGCGCTCGCGACCAAGCGCGAGTCAATCAAGGAGAAGATTGCGCTGCTGGCATTGATGGTGCTGGTGTTTCAGCGTCCGTCCCACGAGCGCAACATTTCGTTCGCTGAGATTGCCGACGTCACGCGTCTGCCGGTGGATCAAGTCGAGTGGCTCGTGATGCGTGCTCTCTCGCTCGGTCTCATCAAGGGCTCGATTGACCAAGTCGACGCGATCGTTCGTGTCTCGTGGGTGCAGGTAAATCATGTCTTTCCTCTGCTCTGGACCGCGTGGACTGGAATCTCACGTTACTTGTTCGCCACAGCCGCGCGTGCTGGACAACTCGCAGCTGGCTGAGCTCGTCTCCCGTCTTGACGACTGGAGTAAGAAGGTCAACTCGACGTTGCTGTACGTGGAGGAACAGACGCCCGAGCTGTTCCAGTAGACTACCCGCGAGGGGTTCCCGACACATCCATGCCTGGGACTCTTGTCGCTTGCGGGCCGCAGAGAATACCACGGCTCGTTTTGTTTTCGCCACTACCGTTGTTGTCCATTTCAGTCATACCACTGGCACGCCTTCTTCGCAAAGATCGTTGGCTTCCCGGGGGAGATCGCTGTCGGACCCGCTCGTTCATAGGTGTCGACACGTGCCTCGCTTGACTCGTCACTCCAGAACGGTGTCCGCAAGACCTATCCATACAAAACGCAGGGGCCCCATCCAAAGTAGAATGGTCAGGATCCAGTGCACAGCCTTTCTTTCCAACTGAGTACAGATGCTCACCGGGCTGGCCATGCCTTCGATGTGGAGTGAGACGGTTGCCTGCTCTGCTCGGTGGCGCCGTATTTGCTCTTGCAGTTTCTATGCACGGAATGATAGGCGGCTAAGTCTCACCACCTCAGAGACCTCAGTGTCCCGTAACCTACACGTACCGTGCCCAACTCCACCTCACGCTGCTTTTTCCTGTCCTGGAGACTTCGGTATCGCGAGTCCAGAAGCTGCTGCTGGTGTATGATCTCCGTCCGCAGCACCCGTTGTTCGGCTTTGTCCTGGCGGGTCGTGGTGACGTGCCGTTGGATTTCATCGAACTGGGCTCGCTTGAGATCGACCACGGCTTGCTTCTTGGCGGCTTTGACTTCTTACGGACCAGAGACCAGTCGAGTCAGCAAGGCTATTCATTGCTCTACGGAAGCGTTGAGAAATCGACCTCTTCACGCTGAGCAGCCCGCAGACGATGGCGAAGCAAGAGCTCTTCCTTGTGCAGCGTCTCACGCAGCATTTCCTACGCACCCCAGATCAGGCACAAGACGGCTTCAACAACCTTTTCCCACATTCGCTATATCGCATGGACTTTCACCTTGAACTGTTCGAGCTCGTGGCGCTCGACACATTCCTCCATGAGCTCCATGCAGCACGCCACGAGCTCAGCGTGCTTCGCCACAAACGTCTCAAACGCCAGTGCCGGCTCCATCACGGCGAGCCGGTCGAAAAAGTGCTGCGTGATTTTTGCTGCACCGGCCTGACGGCGATCGAGCTCGAGCGAGTGGAGCTGCGACTCGCGCAGCTCCAGTAACTTCTTCTGCCTCGCGAGGCGGCGTGTGTGGTCGACGAGCTCCAGCTGTGCGTGGTCCCACGCGATTTGCTCGGAAACCTCTTGCGCTTCCAGCTTGCGGTCGTGTCTGCGTTGTTGCTTCTCGCAAATCTTGATGGGTAGCCAAACCAAAAAAGATGCGTGAGTCCTCGTCACGATTTCCGTCTCCTGAACTGGATCCACCACACACCTGTTCGAGCTGTGCAACCTTGCACTGCCTGGCGGCCATGCGACGATGGCGCTTCTCCCATTCCTCTGCGTGGCGTGCCCTATAGCCAGACAACATGAGCCAAATCGATATCCCCACTTGATGTCAAGAGGACAACACGTCCTACAAAGCCGCCTCGTGAGTGATCTGCGCATGGACATCGTCTGTTGCTTCTCCCACTGGAGGAACTTCCTCTTGATTGACTTGGACTGGTCCACCTCGGGCTGTTCGCGCTGTGAGCTGTCGCGTGACGGGCCGTCGCCGTTCGGTTCGAAGTGGCGACAAGTTTTGTGTGCACTTGGTCAGTACCGGAGACGGACAGGGCGCTGCTGTCGATAGTGGACGCTGCTGCTGGATCACAAGCGACGGGAGACTCTTGGAGGCGCGAAGGCGGTCTGGAGACTTGCGAGCTTCTCGCTCGAGGAGCTGGTGGAGCCGGCGCCGGCGGTGCTCGGTCTGTGGACGAGGGTCCAGAGATGGACACGCTTGCATGGGCGACTCGTTGTCAATGGCTGCCAGTGATGAGATGGGGGAGGAAATCGATCACAGGGACAAGAAAGAGTCAAGAGGAAGTATGGGGAGAAAAGGTTGACGTTGTATTTATAGTGCGATCGTACCGCCAGGGCCTCGGCAATTCTAATCTGCAGGCCCGGTCAATACGAGGGGAGTGCACTACGCGGACATCGTCGCGGGTAGAAGCTTGTCATCGTAGCAAGTTCTAGACTGTGTGTGTGTGGAGGCAGAAGCCATTCTCTTCCGATGGAGTAATGGCCGGTCGATGAAGACGCACGGGGACGGGGGAGGAAAAAGCAGAACGGAGAAGAAGGGGGAGGCGTCGCCAAAGCACTACGTTTCGTGCATGGCAGATGACGAAGGAAGACTCGGACAAGGGAGTCTACCCGTGATAGTACGGCAGCCACCGAACGGGAGGAGCGAGGCAGAGAGAGCGACAGCAAAAGTGCGATCTCGCCCTCCTTTTTTTCCCGTCCCGAGGCAAGCTGAAACAACTGGAGGAAGGGGCTGCTACGGGCCGACCGAAAGACGGGAGGACGTGGGAGATCGCGAGTTCGCGTCTCTCGCTCGGACTCGCGCACTCGCATTCGGGAGGCGGCACGTGGAGGGAGGGGTGGTGGAGGGGGTGAGGGGGATGATTTTTGGTGGGGTGGATGTTTTGGTGGCGTTCTTTCACGCCACCGATCGAGCGTGCGGTCGGCTTCTTATGAAGCAGCCAACTCGCGACGTTCTCCAAGCGAATGCGATCACTCCATCTGATGGAGCATCGCATTCTGCGGGTTGAAAAACACGGGCATGCGATGCGAGATCATGGGCGTCTCGATCTTGGACGACTTGAGCGACGCACGCGCCTGCACTTCGGCCTTATCAAACGAAAAGTCGCCAGTGCGGCGCGCCGCGGCCGTCACGGCCGACGTGTCCGAGCCGCAGAAGAAGAGAAACTGCGGGCGCTCGTTGACGCTCGACTCGCGGCTGCGCGCGAGCGATGCCTGGTCGGGCTTGAGCAGCGTGATCTCGTCGACGGCCAGGAGCGTGCCCCTGGCCGTGCGGCGCGAGTTGGCGCGCGACGACGCTTTCTTGGCCGAGCGAGACGCCGACTCGGCAGTGTTCTTGACGAGGCTGCCCAGGCCGATGGCGCGCATGAAGCCTCGCATGGTTGTTGGTAGTGTAGAGTGGTGGCGGGACGTCCGGAAGAGGCGGGCGTGGGGAGGTTGTGGGGAGTTGGAATATGAGTGCCCCCCCGGCAAAGACCGATTGTTGGCGTGGGTGGTCCTGTCTGTTGGAATGGACGGGATTACGGATACGGTACGTGACGTCGTGCACTTAGGTGACTCGACTCACGACGACACCAGGAGGTGGCGGGATCAGCTGCTGAACGCTGAATCGGGACGGTGGTGGTGGCCGCCATCCATGATATTGAAGCGCGCTGGCTCCATTGCCCCATCGAACGAACAGCTGATTTCTGAGAAAAAGGCGCGAGGCAGTTAAGACACAGAGCCCCACTCTATCAAGTTGGCGCTCGGAGTTCCCGGCTATGTGCAACCTTCCTTATGTTGCTGTTGCGTGGGACCAGCTGGAAGAAGCCTGCGGAAATTTCCATGGTCGAGGTGATCTTGAAGAGTGTGTCCCACGGTAAAACTCCCAGCGCGCAGCCGCTGGAAACATTGGCTAACCTCACGCAGCTGATGGCAGGCAATGAGGTGCAAGTCGACCGGATGCATGCCCATTTGGATACGGGGCTGAGCTTGTTAACAGCGAGCTCTAGTACTACCCTGCGATCCACGCTGAAGGCTGAGGCTGAGAAATGGAGCGAGCATTTGATGACCTCGTGGTCGTCATGAAAGACGTTTTTGAGCATCTAGTGACCACGATGCTCGAGGCATGGCGCCATCGAGAATGCTCATGAGGGTGAGGCATGGCCCCGTTGAGAATGCCCCCCTCACGTCACCAAGATCATAGAAAGCTTCCTGAACGTCAAAAAGGTCATTGAGTTCTCCCTTGAATTCTCAAAACGTGCTTCAAGCATCCGCATCAGAACGTGACGTCCTCACGCTTCTACGCAGGGAGAGATCTCGGGATGGAAGCATCTGAACGGTGGAATGCACAACTGAAGATGCAGTCCATTACGTTCTCTCCCTAGGCACCGCGGCTCCTCTTTCTAAGCGAGTATGTCTGCAGGGAGACTCATCAAGGAGAGAAAATCCACCTCGGACGGGAATGGAGTCATACAGTCTACAGTCGCTGACAGGCACACACACACACCCACGCACATTCCCATTCCGCAGTACGTAACGCCACAGAGACACCCAGAATAAGAAACCCATCGATCGCATCGACAGCACGGCACGCTTCTTCCTGCAAAGCCGTTGCCCGTCGGTGGCGTGATCGGGCCGAGTCGCTTGTAGCTTGGATCAAGCGGTACTGTATCATCGGCACGGTCGGCTTCCATGACAGAATCCATGGACATGTGAAGTCCTCGTTGATTGGATTATAGTCACTGAACAATACTACGTAGTATAATTTAGTACTGTATTTCGTTGGACGGACGCAATGGCTCATGACTACCTCTCTGCATCTTTTTTGGCACAGTGATGATGACCACGCGCTCCCGGGTCTCTGACGGCGAACTTCCATGGCCGTTTGATACTGAACTCGTCACACGTTGACCTCTTCAAGTTGAAGAGATCGTTGGCTTCAGCACGTGCTTTTTTCGTATCGTTTATTTATCCACGACAGCGTGGGGGGCGGGGTCATCCCGTTCTTTTCACGGGGACTTGGAGGCAGTTTCTCTTCTGGGTCTCTTGGGATGCGTTCTTCATGGGTACAGTATCATCCTTTTTGACAGTGATACGCGCGCGTTGAGCTGATTCCGCGGCGGGTCTTGATGTGGCCATTCCATCATGATGGCAGTAAGTACAAACGCAAGTGGCTTCGTTGGGTTTCCGTCCCCTGTACGAAGTATGCAAATACATCCATTCTCGCGGGCATTCACGACACTTGCAGAGTGTGCGGTGGTGCCCGTCTACGCGAAGTTGGCTTGGGGCGTGCCGCGCGGTGACACACTCGCCTGCACCTTCTTCCGGCGCGGCGTGACCGAGGCGACGATATCTGGCGGTGGCGGTGTGAAGAACACGGGCAGTTGGCGCTCGCTCATCGACGGGCGCAGCTCCGTAAGATCCATGGTTTGCGACTCACTCAGTTTGCGTTCATAGCTCGGCTTGTAGTTGGTCTCGTGCTCGGTCCCCAAGTAGAGTATGTACTCGTTGCCGCCATAGTGGCTCGAGTAGACGGAGCCGACCTCCGACTCGAGCACGTTGCGGTCGAACCCATAGCGTGCGTCTTCAATCGCGATCGCCCGCAATGGCGTACTCTTGTCGCTGCTGTTGTCGGCGCTCTTCCTCTTGCTCATGAAGCAGCCAAATCCGATCGCGCGGAAAAAGCGGCGCGTCCTGCTCTCCTTGTGCTGGTGGTCTTCGTCGGTCTCTTCATCAACGACCATTAGCGGCGCCGCATGAAACGGCCGCGCCGACCGGCGGTTCTCTCGGCGCTGCATCATGGCCGGTTCGGGCGCGCGTGGAAGCGTACGGCTGCGGTCTCGTTCAGTGCTCATGGTGAGCACGGTCGTGTGGGCGGGGCGGAACGTTCAGTTATGAAGATCTTTTTGAGAGATTTGTCCCAGTATTGGCGGACCACAACAATGCGATATGAACGCACGGCATGAGTGATGAGCTCGTTGAAACATGGAAAGTTGGGAACGTCGGAACAGTAGGGGAAAGATCACCACCTTTTTTCTGGTTTGAAGTGTTCAGTGAGTCCCATAACGGTTGCGTCAAGAACTTCAGCCAAGTCTCCCGCGAACTGGGTGCGTTACACGGAACTCAGGGACACAGCACCAAGTCACACATGATACATGTACCTTTCGGGTTTGAATAGTCACTCCACTGAAAGTATATTTCGATCAACCGGGATCTGTTTTTCAGCTCCTTGAGCACAAAGAGATGGCCACGAGCTCCACGAATGCCCACCTTTCCGATGAGGTGGGGGCTCGAGCTTGCGTGGCAACTCTATGGTCGGCCGTGGTCACGTGGACACCCTGGTAGAGGGAGTCAGAGGGTGCCGACCAGCTTTTCTTCACGTCGTTCTCTTGAAAGGAATGCGATGCACTCCTCTTCTCTTGGTCTCGTGGGGCTTCGTTTTTCCTGGGTTTTCTATCGCGCGTTGACAGGCATACTTCGGTGCTATAGGAGACTTGGGTTGGGCGTTGTCCCCTCGGCAAAAAAATACTCATAACAGACACGTCAAGGATGCGAAGCAGCACCGCCGTTACGCAAAGACGCCCTTGGGCGAGCCGGGCGGCGTGTTCGCTAGCGAGCTTTTTCGAAGCGCCGTGCCCGAGTTGAAAATATCCGATGACGGCGGCGTGAAGAACACGGGTAGTTGACGCTGCCCCATCGAGGGGCGTAGCTCCGACAGATCCACAATCTCCGGTTCTCCGAGCTTGGCCCCGTCGAAACTCGGCTTGAAGTCGGTCGTTTTCTCGGTGCCCAAGTAGAGCATGTACGGGTTGATGATGCCCCGGCCGGCGCCGTCATACGTGCTCGAATTGACCGAGCTATTGTCGTCCGACTCGGCGTACCCGCTGGCTTCGCCAGCAGCGAGTGTGGCTGGGTTCTGCTTGAGCGGAGACTGCGAGGGCTCGACCGTGGGCGGGGACTGCGCGTGCTTGGCCGTGTGCGAGGGCTGCGCTGGGCTAGAATTCTCGCCTCGCTCGTCGGGACTCTTGTTTTCTTTCTTCCCCTTACTCATGAGGCACCCAAAGCCGATCGCGCGGAAAAAGCGGCGCGCGTCGCTCTCCTGCTGCGGCTCCTCTCCGTCTGAATCGCTAGGAGCCGGCATGAGCGGCGCCGCGTCCAACGGCGGCGCTGATCGCTGAGTTTCTCGGCTCTGGAGCATTGGTGGTTCGGCCTCTTGGGGTAGTGTGGGACTGGGAGCGCGTTCGGTGCTCATGGTGATAAGGCTGATGTTCGATTCTTGAAGGAAGACAACCACGCGATACGCACGGGGAGACAAACGAGCGAGCGGCCGAGAACGCGCCGATAGTTGATGACCTGGTAGTGGGTGTCACGCCTGCGTTCTTGAACCTCAAAGAACTTGGCGACAAAGGCGGCAGAACGATTGACAGTGAAGCCACAATTCTCGACCAGTTTTGTATTTCTGTGAAATGGCACTGTCTACAATGGTATTAAGTAAAAAGTTTATGGTCATAGAAAGTAGTTTTACGAGTTCTTTGGCGACGCTGGCTTGCGTATCACGCATCGCGCGAAGTTGCAGGCTGCGTGATCGATCGCCCACCTAAAGCTACAGAAGCGAAATCGATGCATGCAGTGGACGACGATACGACCCAACATCCTTTGATGTTTGAACTCATTTTTCACACGTGGAAAGCCTGGTGTTCGGCTGTTTACTTTTATGGCGCATTTCGATGCATGCATCGCTGAGGACATATCTATTTTGTATCTCTTTTGGTTCGAACTACTACTACTATTGGGCACACTTGATGTTCACGGAGTCGACGAATGCCCCCCTTTCCAGTGCGGGGTGCACGAGCTTGCGTGGCAGCCTCCTACTTCCTTGGTCGTCAGCAGTGTCATTGGCTTGCCACAGGTCGCTTGGGGGCGTCGGCTCCGGTTCATTCCTTTATATCGTTTTGTCGTCCAGAACGTGGTGGACGGGGGCTCCTATTCTTCATGCGAAATTCCGACGCAGTTATCTTTCTGGGTCTCTTGGGGGCTTGTTTCTCATGGGTCTTGTTTTCTATTGCCCTTGGACAGTAGTGCTCGCGCGTGAAATCGATCTCCTCGGGGGCTTCCTGTCGTGGGCTTCAATTCGCACCGATGGAGCAGACGCTCGGTCGGTACTCGGGGGCAGGCTTGGGTTGTTTGTTGGGCTTCATCCCCATAGCAAAATACTCATAAATACACTTCTCGCAGAGGCAAGAGCTGCCGAGGCACAGCTCCAACCTTAAGCGAAAATGCCCTTGGGCGAGCCGGGCGGGGACACGAAGTTGAGCGCGCTTCGTCGACGCGGTGTGACCGTCGTGAATGCATCCGGTGGTGGCGGCGTAAAGAACACGGGCAGTTGACGCTCGTTCATGGACGGGCGCAGCTCCGACAGGTCCGAGACCTGAAGATCACCGGGCTTAGCAGGGAGCACGAAGCTCGGCTTGTAGTTGGACGTCTTCTCCGTGCCCAGGTAGAGCATGTACTGGTTGCTGTGCGCGTTCCTGCCGGCGTAGTAGCTCGAGACGACTGAGCTCGTCTCATCTGCATCGGTGTTTTGGTTGTATGGGTGTTGCGAGTCGTTGATGTTGATCGCCCTTAGTGCCGCGCCCTTACCGCTGCCGTCTTTGGCATGTTTGCCTTTGCTCATGAAGCAGCCAAAGCCAATCGCACGAAAGAAGCGGCGCGTCTTGCTCTCCTTGCGCTGCTCGTTTTCGTCGCCTTCTTCCTCAACCGGCAGGAGCGGCGCCGCGTGGAATGGCCGCTCTTGTGGCATCGTACGGCTGCGGCCTCGGTCAGCGCTCATGGTGAGAAGGTCGCGAGCGGGTCGTCTCACTTCGGTCGCGTGGATTTCAAAAGTGTCGTCGGACGACAGACTACGTAGGCGGCCGAGAGGGGTGGAGTCGAGAGCTTCAGGCGCTCAGCAAGTCGCGAACAAGCGACGCGTTGGTGCGATGCTGATGCTGCTGAGCTGGCGATGACGTTGGTAATGTGGCGCGCAGGCGAAAGGCGGCTGGTGGGTGTACGTACACACACGTCCGTGTCAGCCGCTGGTCTTCAGTCTTCTTGGTCGTAGCGTAACGATCGTCTTGGCCGTTGCGGAGGCGAAACTTGATAAGTGAGCCGCTCGTGTGAGTGAGTGGGTACTCTAACGGATCGGTTTGGGTAACCTCCAAGGGCTGGCGCCATCACGCCGCGTGCAGGGCAGAGTCCAAGAGCTCCCCCTGGAATTTCCAGCAACCCCCACAAATGCGTGTCTACGTCTCACAGTAGTATACTCTCTATACTAAATACATATTAAACATGGTGGATTCGTCTATATTAACAGTTACTATGAACGAAAACGCATATCCTGTAAAGTTACATACATTTGGCTTGAGGGGCCAACAATTTGAACACAGGGTGACTTTCTGACGAGGTGACGAGGGAAAGTGAGGATGGGCTGCGAGTCGGTGTGGAGGCGGAGATCTTCACTCAAATCAGTACGTCTGTCAACGCGGGTCAACGATTTTCCGTTAGCTGCGAAGGCTGTAACGATGGCGCTTGGATAGGTTCACACCAGCTGATGGGTGCTGAACGAAATCTCGATGAAGAAAGAGCTGACACGCGTTTTGTAACAAACCGACAAAATCTGCTGGAAAAGGCCTTCTAAACATAACTGGATTCAGTACACTTGATGGATCCTTTCCTTGCGCTAGAAATCTGTTGAGAGATTATAACTGGATGTGAATTTTGTTTTAGAGTATTCGCAGACCCACCGCATCATTCTGTGAGAACAGTTTGCAGTCTGCAACAGTACGGGATGCGATGTACTGTATCTGGTGAGGTATGGCGTAGAATGCCCATCCGTTGTTCTCGAATATTCGATCTCCAACCCGGAACTTTTGCCAGAAGTGGTCACCAAGGAGTTTTGATGACAGAAGTGGGTGCCCTCCGTGAAAATGTTGGGATTTTTTATGGCCCATATCATTTTGTTAGGCAATATGATGCAGTTGTAAAAAAAAAAGAGCGCATTTAAGCACCGCGTTATTTCTTTTAACCTCTTAAAACAGATAATCAGAGATATAATATCATAGTGAAGCAAGTGATCATTTATACTTAAAAACTGCAAACTGCCAAGGTTAATTAATCGAGGCGGTGTTCAAAGGCGCTGCAAACCGTATCCAGACAGTGTTGAAAACATGCGAAAAAAACCACAGCACAGAGAAACACGTTAGTTATGGAATCCGAAGCGGGTCGTATGGCACGGTATTGCGTACGTGGCCGACCGTTGCACTGCGAACTGCGTGACCCTTGTCCAGGAAATGAAATAGTGTGTAGGAACATCATCACTATCGAAGTCAGGGCGTGGATTAAAACCCCTCCCAAGAGGGCGAGTCCGCCTGGAGATTCTAGCTGTCCAGGTGCCAAGAAGCGGGGCGGAGGTTGCGATGACGAAGTGGTCTGCCGCGATTCAGCAGCGATCGAGACAGCGAACAGGCATAGTGAAGCACCCACTTCTGTCACAAAAGTTCCAAATCTGGTGCTTTTGGAAAAAGCCCATTCATGGATCCACTTCATCTTGAAGAAGAATGACGATGGATCATCGTCATTCTTTGTGTTCGCTGTACGTATCGTTTGCATCCTCCAGCCAAAGTTCACAGCATTGGACCAATGCCGTGAAAATTCTCCTGGCTTCATTCCTTGTGAACCCAGAATAGTATCCAGGGCTCAGAAGAGGTGCCGGTACATCGAAGAGCTTCTCTCAGATGGGCGCTCCAGAGATCAGATGCAACTTGAAGACAGTACCGACACCCGGTGCACAGTCAAAGCCGCGAGAAAAGGATCGGTGCGACACAGAACACCTCTGTGTCTGTGTGTGACAGAGGTTCATCATCCCCTCCTTTTCTTTTTTTCGAGAAGGCCACCCTGCGTGTGCAAGGATGGCAACAGGAAGCACCATGGAGCCTGTATTATTGGTATTCAAGTAAAGATACCATAAATATACACTCGGGTGACATGTTTGCGAATGAGTTGATGACAATTTTGCAGTGTACCGCAAACTTCGGATGTTCCGATGACTCTGGCCTGATGACAGCAAGCTTTCGATGGCAGATATGCATGTGCGCTCCCCTTGTTGCATACACTGCGTAACCAGCGGCATGCAGCGTGAGGGAAGTTGTCTGAAGACACTTCGTGCGACTAGTGACACGATGTGCCATTTTTTCTGTTTACACGCTGCTTTTATGACTCTTCTTATCGATATCACAATGCACGCCACTCAATGGGAAGCAGACTGGCGCGACGCTGGCCCCGTCTTCTTCCGGTGCTTTCCACTACCCATCGGTAGAAAGCGTTAGGGATCTTCCTTACTAATAGATGTACATAGTCTCGAACCGTGGCTCAAACACGGGCGGGAGACCCCGCACAAGCGTGGGCCGAATGTGGATCGCTTCCGTGGCGCTCGACTTGGGCTGGCTGGCGACAAAGCGCGCGCGGTACCGACGCTGCGCGGCATCAATCTCTTGTAACCGATTCCGGTTTTCTTCTGAGCAGCCCCCGAAAAAGAGAAACTGCATGGGCTCATTGTCTGGCGATACTGCTGGAGATGAAGATACAGACTCGATGCCTCGACTTCCGATGGTCGTAGGCTCGAGCGCCACGCTCTGCAAGTAGGCGTGGCATTGCGTGGCTGTTAGTGGCCGGAGTGTGGACTCGCCGGCTGGCTTAGGTTTCGCCCGCACCATGTACTGGCGGAAAAAGCTCGGCTCGGTGCTGGCCAGCACCTGCTCGGTATCCAACGTTCGGGTCTCACCGCTGCCAGTAGGGGCAAGTGAGGTGGTACTCATGCCGCGTGCTGCCATACGTTGCAGTTTCCGCAGCTTCCGCTTCGCTAGTCGCTTCTGCGAACGGGTTTTCTTGGGCTTTGGGGCCGCGGGAGAAGTCGATTCGCTTGCCAATTCCTCAACATGAGACGGTTCATCCGGAGGAATGGGGTCGACCGGAAGCGGCGGCATCTCAAACTGGAGCTGGTTAAACATGTTCACGATGGACGCCCGCTCACGGATCGTGGACCGTGCGCTCGTGTGGAAGATAGAGCTCACGCGAGCGAGCGCGGGAGCTGAAGGCTGTGAGCCCGTGGGAGAGAGAGGTGTGTTGGAGGACTCGCCAGTTGACCGGTAGAAGTCTTCAATGAGCTTGCGGTCGTCCTCGTCGCGACTGGATTGATCGGTGGGTTGGTCCACGAAGATCATGTTCGGCCGCATATCGAATGTGCTCGAGACGGACAGCGATGCAGCAGACGGAGCTTCCAAACTCGCGCGGCTCGAGCCGCTACGGAGGCTGCCGAAGTGGCGCAGTAGCCATCGGCTGGATCGACGAGGCGTAGACGGACGGTGGCCCCTCGTCCACGAGAAGAGACGTGACCAGCGGAATAAGTGCATGTTGGCTTGTCGGTTTTTTCTTCTTGGTGGTGTAGTAGGTTCGTAGTTTTGTGTCGGGATTGATTGTCGAGTTGATCGAAAGGAACGAAATTGGAAAATGAGATTGAAGGATCGAGGCAAAAAGCCCAAGCCATCTCGCAGATCGAGGGGGCCAGTGTAGATCGCATGAATAATTCACTCGAAGTTGGGAAGAAGTGGCCGTCCAGATAAGACAGATTTCTTTCCGAGGAAGCGCTATTGCTTTTTCCTGCTCCCACCTAGCAGTGCTGATAGTGTATGGCCTGCATTAGTTGCCGTGCAATGTTGACGGCATAGTGGGGAGGGACACAGAGCCGCATGGAAAACAAGAACTCGGCGGCTTCCCCGGCGAAACGGTCTCGACTGGCTACTAGTTGATGCGGGGGAAATCCCGATTTCATTCTCCCAAGTCTGCTTGACACCAATGCGTCACGCGTGATGCGCGGCAGCCCATCATGTAGATATGCGGGACAGCAAAGCACGACTCGCTAGTATGGAAGGAAAAAAGGACAACGAACGTTCGAGACATTCCGCTAGAAGCTTCGCGGGAGGAAAAATGGGCACGATGCACCCATGTTGTCGTAAGACGACCTGGTTACATCTAGATATCGAAGACTAGTAATGCATGGAGATGCTTGAAGGGAGACGTGAGCGCTTCAACCATACACTGACCATCATAGGAACCACGTACGGTCGATACTACTATTTCGCGTGGGACACATCGCACGCATTGTCGCTCACGTCTTTCACTCCTGTATGTACATGATGTGGTCGGGACGCGAGAGTGTCATCCGCTGGCCATCACAGGAAAGCACTTCGCTTGTCTTCTCGCCTGGGGGGACCCAAACCACACGTCGGCTTCTGTCTCATCAGTGAAGCATCGCGCTCGGACGCACCACCATAGGGACGACGTGACCTCCCTCGGCACGGCGAGCGCGCGCCACTGGCGTAGGCGCCCGTCGTGTGGTAGAGGTAGAGGTGGACGTAGATGTGGAGCTGTTCTTCTTCTTTTTCTTCTGCGATGGCTCGGCGATGAACGGTCCGCCGCCGTTGTGGATACTGCGGAGCGAGATGCCGTTGCGTTCAAGAAACGACGAGAGCCATCCGTTGGAAAAAACGGGCGCTCGACGTCTCGCGATCGCTTCGCCAACTCTAGGGTCGTTGGAATCGCCTTCGGCGTCGGCGGTGCTCAGCTGTGCGTAAATCCGCGCAGCCTCGTGTTTGATCATGTCGCCGTTGACACGCAGCCCCTGGAGTGCGAGTGTGATGATCCACGCGCGCAGTTGCGCGTCGAGGCGGCGTGTCGCCGCGTTGGGTTTGGTCTTGTGCTGGAGCTGCTCGGGCGCCATCGTACGCAGCTCGCCGTAGCTGCTGAGAATGCGCTGCACCGTGCGCGTACCCATGGGCAATGCGAGCTGGAAATGGTTGGCCGCCCAGATCGACAGCGCCAGCGGATCCATGTCGCGGTGCGCGAGGGAGAACTCGCACAGCTCGAGCTTCTGCGCATTCGTGAGGCGCCGGCGGCTCAACGACGGCGCCATGGGAGGACAGTCTGAAGAACAGCAAAATAGAATGATGTGAGGCAAAGGAGCCACCATCTATACCTGTTATACATAATACTGAGCCCATCAACCACAGTGCACCCAGGTGCCGTAGATACCTTCGACTGGTCGGTCTGCTGTCTCTTCACGACCTGTGAAAACGTATCTTCAACTCTCCCACTTCTCAACAAGAATCCAGTGGCTTTGAAAGGCTCCAATATTGGAAGGTTAGATATCCGACTCAGCCGTCACTACATACGTCTCACCAGCCCGTACACGACTGGCGCATGTGCGGCTCCGACAAAAACTCCTTGAGCACGTAGGCCGTGTTGAGAAACCCGTCGCACTGCTCGCCGCTGTTGCGGTACTGCATGGACCGCGCGCCGTACACAATCTCTCGGAGAAACAGCTCGAGCTTGCGCTTGCGTCGTCTCGTGCGCCAGCGCTTGAGGCACGCGATCCTGTCCACGAGCGTATTCAGCAACGGCACGCAGCGCGACGGAAACGGCGAGTCGTTGACAATCCAGTCGAGGCTGCCGCAGTACGCACACCACTTCGAGTGGAGCGACTCCTCCACGACGTCGCGCAGCTCCTTACGCAACTCGAAAAACTCGGAGAAGCGATAGGCGATGCGGTAGTGCGGGTTCTTCTCGCGCTCGCGCTTGCGCAAGAGCGGGTCCTTGCACTCGTCGTTGTCGTCCCAGCCCGTGCGCCGCTCGTACCATCGGTAGTGGCGCTTTCCGTTGCTCGTAGGCGGCGGTGCGCGTGAGATCTTGGGGATGCCCGTCTGCACGCAGAGTAAATAGATGTCCACTACGTAGAGCGTCACGCCGTCGGTGCGGTCGTGCGCGGCGCTAATCTCAATGCGGTCGATCTGGTTGAGCGCGACCGCGTACTTGGTATTGCACGAGATTGGCGAGAGCCGCGACTCGCTGATGCAGCCGCTAATAGACGAGAGGCTCGCACGCGGCGTCCTCGGCGCGCCGTCCGTCTTGTCGGTCGGCATGGTGTGCATTGTTGGGATTTGGCTGTTGGTTGTTGGTTGGATTCTGTTGGATGTTGGTTGTTGGTAGTTGGTTGCGTGGATTCTGTTGGATGTTGGTTTGTTGTGGGAAGCGGCAAACAAAAAGAAATGCGAAAGGCGCGAAGAGGCACCGAAACAAAGAATCGTAGGCCATGGTTTACGCACGTCGCAATCAGAAGAAAATGCGACAGAGACACAACAACACTAAAAAAGGGGGGGGGGAAATCTGAATCTGATGCGGCCCTAAGTTGAAGGTGCGGCTACTTTCTCGCACAGGATTCCAAGGGAGCAACCCTCCCTCACATCATGGATCCTTCAACATGAGCGATTAATTCCAGGACCAATCGTCTTGAGCCATGCCAACAGAGGGAGCACCAACGCCAACGCGGCTCCAGAAAAATGCGCGACCCACAGAGCGTCATCATCGCTCTACCCGTGATATCCGACATGGTTACATACTATCTGTTTATACAGGTAAATGTATTCCCTTATTGAAGTACATGTCGTCCCCTCGCGCGATCCAGGAAAGCAGTTGGGGCAAATCAACGTGATCTCCTCATTCCCCTTTGGTCCGCCGCCTCCCTCATGCGCTTCTTCCGGTCGCTCGCTGCCGTCGCGCTGCTCGCCGTGTGCGCCGTCGTGCGTGGCGACGTCGACGTCGCGGCGCCGAAAGACTACGAGATCCTGAGCACGTACGTGGCGGTCCCATCGCCTGCAGCCGAGTGGATCCTAACTACTACTCTTTGATTAGGATCATGGAGAATGACTCGCCCGTCGCGGTCGTGCGCCGCAACCAAGTGCTCTACCTGCTCTACGACACGACCATCATCGGCGCCGAGTTCGACGACCCGTACCTGCGCCTGCAGGCCGCGTACCCGGGCTTTGCGATCATGCAGTGCGTGCTCTACCTCGACCGCCAGGTCGACCGTGCGATCCAGGTCGGTCTCGGCATTGGCACCGTGCCCAGCTTCCTGCGCGCGTCTGGGATCCCGACCGACGTCGTCGAGATCAGCGACGCCGTTGTGCGCCAGGCCACCAACTATTTCCAGTACGAAAAGTGCGAACCCTCGGACCCGAAAGAGTGCACGCGCGGCACGACGTACATCACGGACGGACTCGCGTTCATCGACGACGCGCCGGCCGAGCCCGTGTACGACTCGTTCATTATCGACGTGTACACGGGGTCCAACCCCGTGGCGTTTTTCGTCAAGGAAGTGATCGACACGGTCCACACGAAATGGCTCAAGCCGCGCGGCGTGCTGGTCATGAACTTTGTGGGCTTCATGAACGGCGACCATGCTGCTGTGCCTCGGTCCGTGCTCAAGACGCTTCGCGCAAGCTTTGCGCACGTCAAGTGCTTCCGGTGCGCACCACCCTATGCGAGAGAGGGTGCCATATTGACTTGATATGCTAATGGGGGGTCATGTGTCATGGCAAAACAGCGAGATCCGCGATGCGACCGACGTCGGCGCGCTCAACATTGTCTTCTTTGCCTCGGACGAGCCGTTCACGTTCAATGTGCCGACCCACGGCGAGTACGAGATCGCGACCGAGAACACCTACTTTGACGTACGTACAGCTATGGCGTGACATGGCAGTTTGCAGTTGGATGGAGGCTCATTCTGCTCCTTCTTTGATGGCGCTTTGCAGGTGATCGCCAACTTTCAGAAGTGGGAGGTGAGTCTCAGTAGAGAATCCCCGGTTGTTCATGTCGTGGAAGAGAGAGAGAGAGACTCATGCTGTGGATGTCCATTGCTGGGGACAGATCTTTACGGAGCCAGAGGAAGAGATCAGCGAAGAGAAGAGCATCGAAGTCGAGCTCACGCAGCCGCTGGACGCCGAGGAAGTCCAGTTCTCGGCGACCGAGACGGTCGAGAAGAAGACGCTGCCCGTGCAAGTGCTCACCAAGGCCGACCATGGTGCCGAGATCTTCCGTGCGGCCCACGAGCACACGCAGGCGCACATGAAGGGCCGCGTGATCGAGCAGTTCCCCACGGAATTTTGGACCGAGCTCGGCATTGCGCTCGAGTAAGTCGATGATCCAAGCGGGTCTGAGCCTCGACAGCCGACGCAGGAGAGATCGAACGTGTTTCATCGTATTGCCCAAGCGTTTGTCGAAGTATGGTACTTTTGTTTTCTCTTCTTCCTGCTCAATTCCGTTCCAAAACCTCTGTCTAAATACTCTCAAACGACGAACTGGTGGTGGTGCCCGTTGCTGTTGTGGGGATGCCGCTGTTCATACACGTGTCCGGCGACCACGTTTTGCGGTGGTGACGGAATGCGTTCGCCGGCCACACGAAACACGAGCTCGACTTCACTCGCGGGCAGCTCAAGGAATCGGGCGAGCTCATGGTACTGAAACACGAGCTGCCGTGCCTTGTCCGTGTTCCACTGTTCTTCCTCGAGTGTCTTGGCGATTTTGAGCCACTGCGTGGCACGTGCCACGCGGTCCTCGATGGTCTGCTGAATGTGGTGGTACTCGGGTCGAGGGAAGACAAAGTGGGGCTGCTTGGCGTCGTCCAGTAGGATCACGAGATGCGAGTACTTGGGCGCGTGCTCGCAGCCCAGCACGAGCTCACACGCGCGCAGGCTCCAGTGGATCGCACTGAGATTACCAATGGCGCTTTCCAAATGGACCTCGAGATTCGTGACCTCGCGCATGAGTGACAAGAGCTTTTGGTGCTCGGCGTGGTAGTCCAGCGACGTGAACGAGGCGACCGAGAAATCGGACGCAAAGTCGGCGACGTACAAACGCACCCGCGTCTCCACGTCCTTGACGTGGCGTAGGTACTGCAGCAATTCATGGGTCCCTGGGGGCAGTGCGATCAGCGTCGTCTGGAGCTGCACGAGCATCGACTCGATGCGACTCACGGCGGGCCGTCGCCCGAGCGCCCCCCGGCGCAGTGACTTTTTGTCGAGGTAGTACAGGTTCTGCTTGATTGCACACCGCGCACAGCGATAGGCCTCAGCTTGATTCATCTCCTCGGCGGTCATGCCAATGCACGCAGAGTGGTACCACTCGTCGCACACGTCGCAGCAGATCATGGACGAGTCCTCAGGCCCTCGGCACATGCAAAACATGGGGTACGGTGGCGATGGGATCTGGCGTTTCGTGTGGAGATAGGACCGCGGCGCCGGCGGGAGCTCGCGGCATCCAGTACAGACAAAGGGTGTCGACACACCGACGGGATGACTCACGCACTGCGTGTGGAACAAAAGCTGACATCGTGAGCAGCCCACATAACTCGCGTGTTCGCACAGCACTTGATCACAGATGCAGAACAGCTGCGACGCCGCTGCCACTGACGCATTCCCATGCATTGTGCGAACATTCTCGATGGCCGTTCGTAGGAATTGAGGCAGTGACGGGCTCGCCGGAGTCAACGGCGGGCGCACAAACAGACCGTGCATCGTCGCGAACCACCGGCGGCAGTCCTGGATGCGCGAGTGCAATTGGCGCCGAACAAACGACGACACGGGCACAAAGTGGCGGTCAGCCTCATCGTAGAATCGCTCGGCTTCAGCGAGATCCGGGCGCGTGAGTACCTCGTCCAACGAAATGCCTTGGCGCGCCGTGGCCGCAGCCGATGCGGATCGTGTCACGGCGTCCACGAGCTTTTTTGCCCGATGCTCCCACGACTTGCACAGCGTCAATCGCTTGCCAAGCTCATCTAGACGGTCGGGGCAAATGGGCAGCGCACGCAATCGACGCCACAACGAGTCGAGTTCTTCAAAGCTCTTGGAGTAGTCGTCCAGCGCGTAGTTGAGGTCTTCTGAGTCGGCCTCAGTCACGCGCAGAAGCGACCGCAGAATCTTGATCTTGAAAATGGACAGCTGCAAATCGCGTTCGAGCACATCGGCTTGCATGATCACGTGGCGGCAGTCACTCTCCATGATCACGGCGACGTCCGCCGGCTTGGGTGGAGGCGTCACAGCCGTACTAGCACTTCCGGTCGGAGACGGTTGTTGGTTTGCCGCCTTTGCCTTTGTGAATCGAGCAATCACGGCCAGCATTTCGTTGGCCGCGATGAGCACGCGAACGTATTGCTTGGCTTCATGGACCCGTGTGGCAAGCGGTTGCGGTAGCGGCTGGCCGATCGATTCGGCACGTTCCGAGACATCCACGAGCTGTCGGATCGTATCGAGATGGCGTTCGTTCTCGGACCACAACGCCTCCGTGTCCTGAGTGTCACTCTGGAAATCAAACGCCGACGAGAGCGATTCCGCGTGTTGGATGGTTCGCACCTCGTCCACAAGCCGTGCCGCATCGTTCTTGCACGTCACCCACTCCCCAAGAAAGCTTTCGACGCGCTCAATGCCCTCTGGAACCACGCCAAGTCGCTCGGCCTGAGCGATCATTCGCGCAAGATCTGGAAGCGCATCCGACGCCGACGAACCCTTCATTGACTTTTCTGTCGCTTCTGTCCACTTCACCGCCTCTTCGATCATACCTTCGAGCTCATCGAGCTTTTCTTGCGGTACGCCACCACACTGAAGACCCACCGACAGTAGCTTCTTGGCAAGCGACACCGGGGGCTTGGCCGAACCAGGTTTTTCAAATGTCGCCCGATAGTCCATGAGCCAATCCTCGACGGGCAAAAGCCGCCGCCCAATCCCTTCCATCACCTCGGACAAATGGCGACGCTCGTAGCGGTGCAAGTAGACGTAAAACTCTTCCGCGTCGCACTTGCACATGGACGGGTAGTGCTCCATGCAGCCCACAGAGCTGTGGTGGCGACATCTCGTACACACGACGGCCTGCAAATAGCAGTACTGCTTGCACGTCGTGCACCGCAGCCCGTCTGTTTTACCGGAATTGCCCGCCCAAAGCACCATGCGGGTGGGCCGCGCAGTCAGCATCATCTTGGTCGACGGTTGCGGCTTGCCTGTACCTCGGTGTTTCATACTACCCTTTTCGTCCGCTTTCTCGGGTGAGTCAGTAGCGCTCGGCTTAGCCGCCATCTTGCAGCTCCGCGAATGCGACCCAAGACCAGCAGCGGCAGCGATCGCGGCGACATTCGTATCCGACTCGTTCATGCCATGGCGACGCGCATAGTCCGCCATGGACTCGCGCCGCACGACATGATTCGCGGCCAGTGTGTCCTCGAAGGCGTTCGAGTCGTTCACTAATTGCTCAACAGCGGGGACGACGTGGGTCTTGGTCGTCTCATAATCAAACGAATGGCTCTCCAGCACAGTCTCGGCCAGCGATATTACGAGCGCGTCATGGGCGAACACGGGCAACTTGCTAAAGTTCCGATAGTTTCGAACCGACTTGGCGCCCCACGAGAGCCAGTCGACCGTCGCAAAGTTGACGGCCTCGGCGCAGTTGAAACCGTTGTTGAAGCCTCCGTGGTAGGCCGATGGAAAGGTCACGATAAACTCATTGGGCCCATGCGTCGCACGGTAGACCGGCACGCCATGCTCAATCAACGTTTTTGGTGAAAACATCGTCACGAGTTGCAAGTGCAGATCCGGTTGACCTCCGAACAACTCGGGGGTCAGCTTCTTCATGACTGACTCAAAGTACTCGGCCTTGTTGCACGGTACGCCGTACCACGTCTTGGGAGCGCCGCGGTGGAGGTAGCTGATACTGTAAAAGTTGTGGTCTTCGACGTGCCAGCAAAAAGTGGAAAAGCACATGCCCATGTAGACCCACGGCACCATGACGCCCTTAATGTCTTCGTCGAGATGCTGCAGCACCGAGCCGGGAAACTTGGGGAGATTGTTTAGATTCCATCCGTCCATTGCATACTTCTTGAGCAGTTCCTCCAGTCCGGCCGGATTCCCATCCACGAGTGCCTCGTCGATACCGCGCGAAAACACCTCACACAGCTTTCGTTGCGTCGGCGACGCACCCTTGCGTTCACTCAGAATGCGTAGCCGGCGCGACAGCACCTTCATGCTCTTCAGATAGTCATCCGGTCGCGGGAAGCCGCTGCCCACCGAGCCACTATCAATATCGCTGCCGTACTCGACCTCGAGCCGCTGTTCGTGCAGCGGAGTACCGAGGATGCGCCAATATTCTCGCTCGAGATTCTTGTCACTAATCTTCTCGGCTTCTTCGTCCGTCTTCAGGCCGAAATACTCTCGCTTCCAGTTGTCCGCCTTCTCCTTGTACGACGAAAGCGTGTACTCGCTACCCATTTCGAAGCCAAACTTGGGGTTGTTTTCTCGGGCCGGTTCGAGCGACTCCTGCACACACTGGTCACAGTACCAGTCGCCGCTCGGCACGTCCTTGAGCGGCTCATCAAGGCAGAAGAGGTGATGGCCACCATTGCAGCTATCGCACAGCAGCAGCTGATCCCAGCAGTCGCCCCGCAGACACGTTTGACATAGTTCACTCTTGAATGCGACTTCCGCGGCCTCCCTATACACAAACAGACCCCACGCAGAAAACGGTCAGTACTGGGACAACCGTTTTGCGACAAAGATATACAAGTAACTCACGCATTCCAGCCATTGGCGATCACGAGCTGCATGGTGGAGAGATCCACCGTGTCGCGCGTGCCGTCGTCATACTTGACGTACACATGGGGTTTCTTACCCCGTACGACTCGCTGCACTTCACCAAGCTTGGCACCGTGGTCCGGAATGAAGTGGTAGAATCGCTGGCCCGTAAAGACCTCGGGAGGATCCAAGCGGACACGACGCTTTGGGTCGGGCTTGAGCACACGCGGTTCCAACTCGGCGGCCGATTTGCGTGGTGGCTTCGTCTTTTTGCTCCGCTCATCGTCGTCGTACTCCTCCTCGTCATCGTCGTCCATATCAAAGTCGTCTTCGTCGCTGTTGTCCTCGGCATCGTCTTCCTCTCTCACTGGCTTGACCGTGCCCCTCGTCTTTCGTTTAGTGCCGACCGCGCCGTCCGCCGCCACGAACGCGTCGCTCTCTTCGCTGCTCGTATGTCCAGCGTCGGAGAACAACGTGCGCTTGACGCGTTTCGAACTGGGAGACACGAGCGTGTCGCCACTATCAACCTCCATATTCGCGTCGGTATCCGCTGGCTCCTTCTTCTTCATGCTGCTACGGGCTTTCTCGGACGGCGTGGACGAAGACGTTGTCGACGACGCCTTCTTGCCATTCTTCTTGCCGACGTCGGGCGTTTGGAACTGCTTTTCCTCGCGCCGTTCGTACGCCAGCAGACACGACTCGTAGTGCTTCTGGTACTGAAGACACAGCGCTGGCGACGGCCGATCACTCGCCGCCGAGCGGCCGACGCGGCGCACGACTTGGTCCCACTGGTTCGCTTCGCAGACGGCCGTGAACCCGCCGAGATCGGCGACCGTCTTGAACAGCTCGAGCAGGTTGAGCAGCTCGCCGCCGTCGCCCACGCGCGGCAGCTCCTGCATGGGCGTGCCGTTGCGGTAGAGAAACATGCGCAGCGTCTCGACAAAGTTGCTCTCGGCTCGCGTGTGGCCATCAATGCAGTTGAGCTGCTGCACGCGCGTGCGGAAGCGGAACGTCTTTTCATTGATCGCAAACGGCGGCTGCCAGCCCGCGGGCGGCACGATCTTGCAGATCCCCGCTTGCATGCCAATGTGGCGGATGCTGTAGTTGTCGTAGAGCATACAGAGACACAGATATGGTTAGTGGGGCCCATCAGGGTCGGCTCCAAGTCAACTTGACGCCACGAGCCACGCCCGGAGACTCCATCGATTGCGTTCTCGGGGCTCTAGCGTCGACTACAGAGCACTTTGGCCGACGCTGAGCACCGTTCTGTGTTCGCCTCGATCTCCTCTTTCCAACGAGCGGCCATACGTGGGGGTTCCGCGCGTTCATGGCCTTCAAATCTCGCGCACATGACGATTTGTCCCCGTGGCGCTTCCCGCGGTCATTTTGCCCAGCGTCTGCCTGGTCGCTTCTTTTTTTTCGCCAGAGCCGTCGCGTCGTGGCGTCGTTGTTGACTTGGTTTTTGTATGCAAGTGGAAAGCTTACGCACCTGGAAATATATTTCAACGGGTGCTGGAATTCGTCCCATGTTGGATGGAACACGGGGCACGGCGGGCACACGTAGCCGTCGGTCGCGGTGGCGCGCGGGTCCCAGTCCATGGTGTATCTGCGAGCAGGAATGCGAAGGCGAGCTGAGCTGAGGAGCGCCGGCCGCGGCGATGGGATAAATATACGGGCACGGGGTGTCGGCGGGTGGCAGGTTTTTCCGGTTTGGGGTGGCGGAAAATCACACGAGGAGAAAAAAAAGCAAGTGCAGCTCAGCCCACCCAGCAGGGAATGGGTCACCCTCTTTTGGAGTGAAGCGCAAAGGCAACTTTGGTGTATGTATCGTGTTCTAGTGCAAAGATCACTAATTGCACCCTGATATGATAAAATAGTTGGTTGGAAAGTACGTTCTCATCTCGTGGGTTGGCTTCTGGATACGGGGATGAGTTTGGTCAAGTGCCAAAACAAGGTGAAGGCGCGAGTGATGGTCTGTTCGTTGTTGTCAACGAGGGATGGGGGACTAGGTGTTTGCCTACCCAACAGGTCAGGAAAAGGGAGCGTCGCTTGCCTATGCAACTTCAGTGGCGACATGGTTGTCTGTCCCAGGAAGAGGGATTCTGTTGACTATGGACATGGGAGCAGTATCTTCTCGAGTGCATTAGGTGGCTCCCCAGTCCAAGGTTCAATGCCATCTAATGCCGATGACCATGACGCCTTCTGTGCTGGTACTGTACTGTAGTTGGGCCATGTGGCAAATTCTGGGAACAGGCCCAATAATTCCGCCCTTTGAAAACTATTCGGCGCAGAAAATTGCCCGTCTTACCGCGGGAGTTCTTCAACAATCCACACGGCAGAAGATGGTAAGATTCGGTAGATAAGATCCTCTCGTCAACGATCTACACGGACGTGTGCCGTGAGAATGCGTAGCATGCATGGAGGTCGAGATATCGAGCGCGCAAGAAGGCGCCTCCAGTCGCGATCATCACGGTCCATTCTCATTTCCGACAGGCTGGTTCTCGTCGTAAGAAACGATCTGATTGGTCGGAGGGACGATGCTCCTCCCGCACCATCATTGGTCAGAAAAGTTAAAACCAGTTTGTTATTTCATATCAAAGGGTCTGAAGTCAAGCTATGCATTTATAAAGGATTTAACAGTTCAGTTTCGATGTTGAAGTGAGATTTTCCTCACTCCATAATGTCGAGACTTGTCGAGAACGGTTGGAACTCGTCGTCGAAGGTTGTCTCGACTTGACAGGACCGCATGGGCAGTGGTGTCGCGTGTGGCGTGAGACAGGGAGGTTGGCCCACGAACGGATCCATGTCGCCCGGTAACACGATCTCACGCGGGAACCTGTCCGTGATGAACACTTCGTGGTCCGAGCTGAGCCGCGCGACGTGGCCAAACCAGTAGATCACCATTCCAGGACCATATCGATTGACATAGCCTTGCAGCTAACGGAGTTGTACGCACTGTCGTGAGTGAATGGAACACAGTATACAGGATTCACTGGAGTGTGGTGGATATACCTGACCGGCGTTCTCCGTCTCGTGGGTGTGGCGATCACCAAACATTGCCTTGCTGTCAATCCAGTTGACGATATGAAGCTTGCCTTGTGTATCGCGCACGCCAATGGGCAATAGCAGACGAACGTCCGGCGTCTTGGACAGGCCTTTTTCTCTAGTATGGTGAGACTCAGAATGATCAGATTCAAAATGATGGTGTGGAGAGAGTGGTCCAACGTACCGTAATGCATCTTCACTCTCAAACAGCAAACCGCGGCTTCGAAGCTTCGTGATGAGAATGTATTCGTTCTCGAGCCCCATGTTGTGGCGGATTCGGTCGGCGAGAGGCGAGCAGAATGGGTCGTGGTGGATGCACTCCTCGACTTCGCGCCAGAGCCGCTGGTACTCCTGCTCCGCCATCTCCTTGCGGTCTCCACTGGACACACTACGAAACTCGTGGGACGGGAGGCGTATGGGCCATCGTTTAGTTCCGTTCATGACATCCTTAAACAGGTTGGAGATCGTCGTCTTGCTCCAGCCGTACTTCGCTTCGAGCATCACACGCGCCAGCATACACGGCGAAAAGTCGACCGACTTGGCGATACTGCAAATGGTCTCGTTGCTCTTTCCGGCGTTTCCGCTCCCATCCGATTGTAACGACTTGCCGGCTGATGGCAGCAGGCCGTGGCGAGCAATGTACCGCTTGAGCGTCTTGTCCTGGCGGTGCAAGCGCAGCGCGGCGCGCAGACGGCGGTGCTCGGCCTGCCGTTTAATCACGAGAAAATTCTCTTCGGATACACTGAGCTGTCCTCGTTGGTCGCTGCTGTCTCCGCGTGGGAACTCGCGCAGCGCACAAATGCGCTCGTACTCGTCGTCCTCCATGGCCACCTTCGGAATTGCGTCAGCCCATTTGGCGGCAAAAAGCATAGTGACATTTGAGTGGCACAGAAGCGAAGCATGAATCTGATAATGAGCAGATTTTATTGGATAAAATAGAAGTAAATTATAACCAATCCAATCGGTAATGGGTGTTCGATTGGATGGATTCGCAGGACCGGGAATTTCCGGTCCCAGCCGACCGCCCTCTGTTCGCACCAAAACCCGCGCCAAAATCGCCAACAGAAAACCCCCAACAACAAAATCAGCAGCCCTCACCCAAGAGCCAACAACTTTGGTTGGGCAAGTTGTCCAGGTTGTTGGAAACCCAAGAGGCAACATCCCGCCAACAAAAATCGAAAACGGACGCGCGCAATAATCTACGGCAGCTCGCCGGTCCGGTTTGAACACACTGTCGTGGAGGCTGCGCGTCTGATCGTTGGCTCCATCCACCGCCATCAGCGACTCGAGGAGTGACGTGCATCTTCAACCATCCGTGTGCGATCGCCAACACCAACAACCCGTTCTTTTCCAACGGATCCGATCCAACAACCACGCGTTTTGTTGGATCTTGTTGGCCGAGACCCAACGAATTGCACCCATCAGTAAGAACACATAGAGAAGGGAAGAGACCCACGTCATGGCGAGTCCCCGCCCAAGCGACGCTGAGGTGCCGGGCGGCGACGCGTCGCAGCGGAGACGGCGCGCCGACTCGGCCGAGGACGAGGCGACCGGCGCCGCGCGGCCGGCGCTGAAGAGGCTCAAGTTGGACAGTGACGACGCCGACATTGGCGTGACCGACACGAGCAGCGTGGCGTCCACTGGCGAGCACGGCAGCGCGACGGTGGACGAGGACGACGAGGACGACGATACCGACGACATGGATCTCGATCCAACGCAGCCGACGGCGATTCTGCCCGATGACGACGGCGACGGTTCGTCGGCGATCGACGGGGCCGTCGAAGTGCCCAGCACGCCGCCGCCCGTACAGCTCACTGCGGCCGCGCTCGCACGCCAGGCGCGCGCATCGCCGGCGCTGCGGATCGACCCGTCGGCCAAAGTCGGGACCATCGCGACCACAGCGCGGCCGATGCTCGTCGCGGACGTGGTGTTTCGCCTCAAGTTTCCACTGCTCAGCGACAAAACGCGGCTGCTCTCGCCCGTGCAGCGCGATGCGGTTGGCCAGGCGTGGCGCGTCACGTGGTTTCCGCACGGCCAGCTCCTCGACGGCGAGTTTGTCGGCGTGTTTGTCGAGATGGTCGTGGACGACGACGCCGACTCCGCCGACGACCCCGATCCGTCGGTCGCATCAGCGAATGGCCACACGACGACTGCCATCCGCCATACCGTGGTCGAGATCTCCATACTGGACCCACACGACGCGACGGTCCGGAAACTCACGGAGAGATCCAGTGTCGTGTTGTTTGACAGGCAGAACCTCGAGTTTGGCGTCGACAAGCTGGTGCGCCGCACGCAGCTGAGTAACCCGAGCAACGCGCTCGTGGGTGCGGACGGGGACGTCACCGTGGAGGTGCGGCTCCACTTTGTCGAGGCTATTGTTCTGCGGTCATCCGTCTCGACCGAGACGATGGAGTTGGACGGCGAGCTCGACGCCCGTGCCGTGAGCCCCATGGACGACGATGACGACGACTTGCTGGTGGGCACGACGCCCGTGGTCACGCCCACAGTGTCGGGACTCGCGACGCTAGTGACGACGCCGACGACTCCGTCGAACCACGACGTCCAACTTTTGCTGCACGACTCGAAACAAGAGACGGGCATGGTCGGGCTCAAGAACCAGGGTGCGACGTGCTACATGAACTCGCTGCTACAGACGCTGTTCCACTTGCTGGCGTTTCGCCACGCCGTGTACGAGACGCCGACCGACCGGGAAGACACGAACGACTCGGTGTCGCTCGCGCTGCAGCGCGTATTTTACCGGCTTCAGACGCAGACCAAGGCCGTGAGCACGAAAGAACTCACGCGGTCGTTTGGCTGGAGCCAAATGGACGCGTTTATGCAGCACGATGTGCAAGAGCTGTACCGCATCTTGTGCGATCGGCTTGAAGAGAAGATGAAAAACACCAAGGTCGACAATGCCATCAAGAAGCTCTTTGAAGGCAAAGTGCGGTCGTTCGTGCAGTGCGTGAATGTCGATTTCCAGTCGTTTCGCGACGAGAGCTTTTACGATCTCCAACTCGACGTGAAGGGATGCAAAGACATCTACGAGTCGTTCCGAAAGTACGTCGAGATTGAAATGCTCGAGAACGAGAACCAGTACGAAGCCGAGGGCCACGGCAAGCAGGACGCCAAGAAAGGCGTTCAGTTTGTGCATTTCCCGCCGGTGCTCAACATTCAGCTCAAGCGGTTCGAGTACGATCCGATGCGAGACGGTATGGTCAAGATCCACGATCGCTTCGAGTACCCCAAGACGCTTGTGCTCGACGAGTTTGCTCCCAAGCAGCCGCTCGAGAATGGTGGCACCAAGAGTACGCAGCTCGTGTATCATCTTCATAGTGTGCTGGTCCACAGTGGCGATGTCCATGGAGGCCACTATTACGTGTTCATTCGACCGGCCAAGAATCTGGCCGAGAGTGATGAGTGGTTTCGATTCGACGACGACCAAATCTCGCGCGCCGACGAACACACGGCTATCGAAGGAAACTACGGATCCCTGGGTGCTGCTGTCAATCCCACGGGTGACTCTAGCCCCTCGACGCCTCTATATGGGTCCCTGCTCTCACCCGAGATCACGCCACGTGAGGGCAGCGACAGCGTCATGGAATTTCGGTCGCTGGGCGACGGCGATGGCGATGGCGACGGCATCAGTGACGTTGTGTACAGCGGACCGGCTGCGGTTGCCCCGATTTCGAGTAGTAATCCCAGCAGCTTGCTGCTTCCAGCTGCACGCAGTTTTGCGAGTGCGTACATGCTCGTGTATGTGCGTGATGGTGCCAACGACGTTCGAGTCATCCAAGATGAGGAGGAGGCAACCGAACCACTCGTTGCTGCCTCCCTCGAGTCCGAGTCCATTGCTGTCGAGAAGGATGAGGCACCCCACAATGACAGCCCAAACGATGTGGCCATCCCGGAGTCGTTGCTGGCGCGATTCCACGAAGAGGAGAAAGCGAGTGCGCGCCGGAAAAAGCTCCAGCAAACCGAGCACCTGTACATGACCTTCCGGATTGCCTCCGACTCGAGCATTGCCAAGCTCAAAAAGATCACCAAGAATATCGACTTTTCGTCCTTCAACAACAACCACGGTCTCAGGATACGCATCAAGCGAACGGCCCCTATCCGCCAACTGTACGCTCGGATATACCAGCGAACGGGCGTGCCGGTGGCACGGCAGCGACTTTGGAAGGTCATCACACGCGAGAATCGCACGCACCGACCTGACACGTGTATCAGCAAAGAGATGCTGGACTTGCGAGCCGAGGCGCTGATCGACGACGATGCATCGCCCAAGACACCAGTTCGAATGTATCTCCAGATCGTGGACGAAGAGATAGAAAATACTGCAAAGAAGTCGAGTATTTTTCGGCACTTTTGGACCGAGTTTACGCCACCAGAGGAAGAAGAAAAGCCCGTGGACGCGAGTGTTGGAGATGGTGGCGGACAGGCTGTCGATGCCGATGACGACGACGATCTCTTGGAAGAGGGAAGCGAAAGTGATGTCAAGGTGGTCCCTGCCCACAACATCCAGGCCTCGGAGATTCTCCTGTTCATCAAGCTGTACGACACGAAGAAGAAGCTCGGCGATCGCTTGGAGTACATGGGAAACATCCTGTTTGATGCTAGGCAAACGGGCCGCGAGCTCGCGGCGTATTTGAAGGAGGCGCTGCATATTCCTACGTCAACTGAACTGACTCTGTATGAGGAGATCCAGCCAGTGTCGGTGTCGGAAATCAACTTGGCCGTAAGCCTGGAAACGGCCGAGATCCAGCACGGCGACATCATTTGCTATCAGCTGCTCACGGACGAAGGCGAAAAGGAAGGAGAAAACGGCCACCAGGATAGCAAGATTGTCGAGCGGTATCCGGACGTGCCGTCGTATTTCCAGTATCTGCTGGATCGCGTCGATGTGCTGTTCTACGAGTTTGGCCACCCCGAGAAGGAACCACTGATCGTACACTTGTTGTTCAGCCACTGCTACGATGACATTATTGACGAGCTCACGCATCACCTCGGGATTCCGCCAGACAAGCGGCTATACCTTCGGCTCTACCAGCACTCGCCGCTCAATCAACTGCCCAAGAAGAATCCGTTGCGCCACTCGAAATATGCAGGCGACCGTGACTCGACGCTCGAGGATTTTCTCACGGAGTACTCGGAGCGAACGACCATTATGTATTTTGAGGTGCTCGCAAATCCCATCACCGAGATCGAGTCCAAGAAGCAGGTCACAGTGTACTTAAGTTCGTACGACGAGTGCTTTGTGGACTCGACGGCACCAGCGATGGCGCGTCGATTGGATTGCCTCGTCTCACCGTCCGACGGATTACAGGACTTGCTGAGCCAGATTGTGAACGAGTTTGAATTGGACGCGTCGACCAAGCTTCGCGCGTGCGAGGTCTCCCACAACGGCTCACTGCTGCTTAGTATCCTCCCGCCTGATGCTCCACTCGAAAAGTACTGGCTATCGTCCACATCGACAGGTTACACGACCGTGAACGACGTGGCGCTTTTTGTGGAGACAATCCCAGAGGACGAGTTGCGAGAGATCGCCTCGTACACAGAGGCCATGGAAACGAGCGGTGGCGGTGGGGATGACGAAGATGAAGAGGCGGAGAATCGACTCTTCTACTTCGGCGTCGTCCACTTCAACTTTCAAATGACGGGCCAGCATTGGATCCATCCACATGGCGTTCCATGCGTGACGTACTTTCGAGAACAAGACACGGTGGGCCAAGTCAAGGAGCGCATTCGTCGGAGGTGCGTTGTAAATGCCTGATGTATCAATGTGGCAAGGTTAATCTGATCCTTTTCTCTCTCTTGTCTGCAACCAGAATCGGAACGAGCGAAGAGATCTTTGCAAAATGGGAACTCGCTGTCGTGAAGGATATCAAGGCGTCGACGGTGCGCGACCTGTTGGAGCCCGAGGCCATTGACGAGTTTGCGATGGCCAAATTGGAAGACCTCTGTGGTCCGCAGTTCGAAAACATTTCCAATCTCGGCCTCGAGCATGCCGACATGAAGCCGTCGCCACCCAAGTATGCTCGGCGGCAAGAGCAAGGCATCAAGATCCGACAGAGTTAGCGCGTAGATGAGCTAGCATCGGTAACTCGCGCAATACCGGTAATCAGATGGTGTCTTTCGCCGTTGATTGATGGCCCACGCAGCGAAAGAACAAAAGGAGCGTGGTTCTCGGCATTCTCTTGATCAGTTCAGGTATTTCGCTATCGTACACTTATTGGTCTATGGTTTACACTGACTGAGAACCACTCCTTCTCCTGGGTCTCTCTCTCCTTCTCCTTCTCTCTCTCTCTCTCTCTCTCTCTCTTTCTCCGGTCTCAAATATACATCGAGTCCAATAGCGACTGGTACTTTGTGTCTACGACGCGCCGCTTGACGTCCCCGGTGTCGCCATCGAGCTCTCCGCCGTCGACCGAGAACTCTTCGGACATGATGATCCACTTGCGCACTTGCACGCCCGAGACGTTGATGCGCCGCGGCAGTTCGTCGACCACGCGGTCGAAATGGATCGCCCAGCGTTGACACCGCACGACCTCGGCGACCGTCGTGGCCGAGCTTCCCAGGCTCTGGCCCAACTGGATTGCGTTGTCGCACAGCACATAGTGGGCCTGCCGCTGCGCTGCGGCCTTGCTACTACTGGTCAGCATGTAGCTCGCGCCGCTGCTCACGCTGGTGCCGCGGCTCGGAAGCGCGCTCATAACGAGTCCACTCATTGTGCCCATCAGCCCACCGATCGATGCGAGTTGCTGCGTGGCCGCAGTCTTCATGAAGAGCAGCACACTGAGGAACGTGCGTCCATCGCCCACGAGTACAGCACGCTCGAGCTCGGGTTGGTCGCGTAACGCACGCTCGTACGGTTCTGTGGGTACCCACTCGCCCGTGGAGAGCACGAGAAAATGCCGTGGCGGGTCATTGATCTTGAGGAACCCGTCAGGCGTGAGGTGGCCCTGCTGCGGGACACGCAGCCAGCCGTCCGAGGTATGCGCCGGCACGATCTGGCCGTGGAACCGTACGTACCCTAGGAACACGTGGCGTCCACGCAGCAGCAGTTCGTGAGATATATCATCATACTCCATGACGGTCCCTTCAAGTGCTCGTCCGCAGGTCCCAAACTCCCATGCGTGGGGGAAGTTTAGCGACGCAAAGCCGCTGCACTCTGGCACACCGTAGAGCTGGTAAATGGGGATATCGATCGTCTTGAAGAGCTTCTCGAGTTCAAAATCCAGCGGCGCGAGCACCGAGTAGCAGGCGTGGCAGCTCTCGAGTCCAATGCGTTTCTTGAGGTTGTTGAGCACGAGCTTTTTCGCGATCATGTAGCCGAGACTGCGATGCGCGTCGTGGCCAAAGCGGAGCTTTTTCGAGTTGTTGGTCGCGCGCGCCTTGGCCCACCGGTAGATGAACGAGTTGACGTCGCTCTTGGCCTTGTACACTTGGAGACTGATGTGGGCCCACGTATCAGGCGTGGCGAAAAAGATGGTGGGCCGACAGCTCTTGAGCAGATTGATCAACGGACCCCCGCTGAAGTTGCCACTGCCCTTAGGAGGCGCATAGCAGTACACGGTGACGCCACACAGCAGCGGCATAAACAGCTCAATGACTTGCGCGCCGACGTGGTGGAGAGGCAGATAGGCCACGAGGCGGTCCACAAACGACAGCGGACCACAGCTGCGCGCAAGGTTAGCGGCCGTGAACATGACATTGTCATGGGAGAGGCACGTGCCACGCACGCGGCCGAGCGGGTCGTAGCCAAATGAAATGACACAGCAGTCAGTGGGCAGCACGGCGTCGCTGAGCCGGTCGAGCAGCTGCAGGTGCGTGGCCTCGCACTCGAGCGCGATGTTGCGCACGTCGTCCATGGTGAGCAGGGACACGGGCAGGTCCATCGCGAGCACGCGCTCGGTCGAGTAATTGCGCAGCGCGATGACGGCCCGTACATCGTGAGGACGACGAATACCGCGCCCGTCTTCGGACGGCACGGTCTCTCGGATCGCGCGCACGAAATTCTCCGTGAGCGAGTCGAGCACGACGATCTTGGCCTTGGCGTTGGGGAAAATGTGGCGCGCGAGTTCATCAGGCCGCCAGTTCGGTCGAATGTGGGCCACGACGCCGCCAGCCGCGATGGTCGCCAAGTGGATAACGTAGAGCGAGAGCGAGCTCTTGGCCGAGATCACGACGCCGTCGCCCAGCCCGAGCCCGAGATGCACGAGCACCTTGACCATGGCGACGACGTGCGTATGGAGCTCGCGCCACGTGACCGACGAGGTCGTTTCGCTCGCCGCGTCGTACTTGCACACGGCGTTGGCGTCGGGCGTACGGTGGACAATCTGCTCGAACGCGTGCCACACGGTGGTCGGCCGGGCCAGCACGTCTGCCGCGGCGTCGGCCAGCGGGTCGCGCATCCAGTTACCGACCGTGAACGAGCTCTTGCGCTCGCCAAGGGTATTCGTATTAGTATTCGGGTTATGGTGGACGCTAGACGACGCCGTGCCAGCGGTCGTGCCGCTCGCGTCGGCCAGCTCGAGGTCGCCGCCCGAGGCTTGGTGGTACAGCACGCTATGGTGCACAAGCGCCTGGCTCGGGATGCTGCGCGAGCGGTGGCTCGAGAAGGCCGTCGAGCCGATGGGCAGCGCAGCACCCAATCCTCCAGTGTAGGCAAACGGTGCAGCCGAGTCATACGCGGCCGTTTCGCCGCGCGGCTTTTTGTGGGGCGGCGCTGACCGCGGCGGCCGCGCTGCGTGAAGGGCGCCTCGTCCACTGGTACTACTGGCTGCTGAAGTGGGTGGCGGCCGCTGCCGGTGCGGCAGGCGCGGCGGCTGCGTCATGGCGAGGGAGGATGCTGGGGGCGCTTGCGCTGTCCGCCAGTTGAGACTTTCGCGTGGGCCCTTCAGACCCCTTGGTGGACGAGCCCGAGGTGGGGCATCTGAGTCTCCTCGAGCATTCTGATTGGCTGATATGTTTTAATGCGTTTGATTGGTGGATAATACGTAGGACAGGTGGCATTTTGGCGAATGAGAAGCGGTAAAACCTAAAAATGGGGAAAACCGAGATCGATTTGTAGCCACATGGCATTTTTTGGGAGGGCGCTGTGCAGAATGTGGGACAAGGCGGCCGGACCCCAGTCAGATGATTCGGAAAATGCCCACACTGGGCGCCCAGTTTGGGGGAAGGGAGGCCGGTGCTCGACTGAATGAGACTCTCTGGTGATGTGTGGCGCCCACACAGCACTGGGTACTGCTTGTCTGGAGTCTGTAGCCTCCATTTTGGAGCCCCAGTGGCGGAGTCTGGGATCCTTGTAGTGGCACTATGCGGTCGCATGTCGCACCGACCTTCCTTCTGTATCACGCTGTCAGTAGGTACAGCACCCAACGCCAACCCGAGGAACCACGTGGCTCGGGACTTCGCTCTTTTGAAGCGGGGAGATCATGATTTCAATGCACACCGTCCTGCTCCAAAACACTGTTTACGCTTCCGTGAAAACAGGGTGGCACCTGATATCGAATGTCGGAGGGGTTCAAAAAAAAAAGAACAACCGAAATCACGATTTCGTTTGTGCGTTCCCTGTTTGGATGAGAATGAGATTTCAATGAAAATGAGATGGAAATCTCATTTTGAACAAGAAGTCACAATTTGCGCCACCAGTCGGAAGGTTAAATAAGTACATTCTTGACCAGCCATATGATAGCCGGTGACAGGAGCTACTGAGAGTATCAGTAATGATACTGTACCGCCATGTTGAGAGGCGTCGGCAAGGGGGGAATATGGGGGACGCACGAGGGGAGTCCCGTGCTGCATTCCCATGTTTCCTCTCCATTAGCGTGAAGGAGATTGATGCGCTGACGGGAGTGCTGTCAGTGACAGGAGACGACGCTGATTACGCACTTCAAAAGACGCGCGACCCATCCCCCCCGAGCAGGTGGCCTGCCGACAGAACTGACTTCGACTGCCGCTTCCGTGTGTGATACAGTGACTGATACATTACGTATCTCCCCCTTCTCCTCACTACAGCCAGTGCAGTGCGTGTTTCGACATGGCGGACGCGAGTGAGGACGCGCTGCTTCTGCCGGCGCGGATCCGCGCCCGCGGCGAGGACGACGAAGAAGAAAAGGCGAGCGACGCAGTGGGCGACAGTCGGAGCGCCATGGGGGACGACGCTCGTGCCAGTCGAAGCAGCAGCACCAAGACGCAGTTTGAAAAGGATCGACGCCGTGCCACGAGCGACGCGTCGAGTGGCCAAGACGGCAACGACTCGGGCGATTCCGACTCGGACCGAGAAGACAGTACGAGGCAGAAACGACGCCACTTGCCGCTGCCAACGTCGTCTGCCATGGCCGCGATGCGGTCGCCGTCACGACTCGCGACGTCGCTGCTCGTGGGCAGAGACCGCATGGCGCGTGCTGCCAAGGCCTGGCGAGACGGCGCACGCCGCGCGGGACTTTTCGGTGGCGATGACGATGAAGAGGACGAGGACGACGGTGAGGAGGCCATGTATAAAGAGGAGAAGAAGAATGAGTGGGGAACCCGCCGGGCACGAGAGAGTCGCGAGTCGATCAGCAGCGACCGTGGCAGCGAGGCAGCCCCGGAACCCATACTACCGCCCAGTGACCAGAACCCTGCTGAGGATGAAGCAGATACTCGCATGGTGCGCCATGCCGGCTCGCTACCGCTAAGTACGGCTCGGCTAGTGCCGTCTCGGCTCATGCCGGCCACGCGGCTCCCCAAGATGGCTCAGCTCTGGGCGTGGCTTGACCGCATCGAATGCATTTCGATCCGCGACGTGTACGAGGCACACGACGACGTCGACGACAGCAGCGTGACGGTCCACTACGTACTAGACGTGTACAACTACCAGGAGCAGCACAGTCTGCCCACGCATCGCTACCATGGCCCGACACGGCAAGCTTCTATAACTGTAGTCTCCCGGCCGCCGCCTCTACGCGAACCGGACTACCATATCCAGCATCGCTTCTCGAGCTTCACCAAGCTTCGCAGCCGGCTGCTCAAGGCTACTCACCGCAAGCACCCACGTGGGCCCACCCAAAGCGACGCTGCTCCTCGCCCACCGAGCAGCAGCCACCGCCACTGCACTTACTGCCAAAAGCTCACACTGTTTCTCGCGGCCGGGAATGACGTCGTGGCACCGCTCGGCTGGCGAGCGAAGTTCTTCACGACCGTCGACATGCGCAAGACGCTGCTGAGCCAGTTTGTGTCGCAGCTCGTGCTGCTCGCGAGGGAGCACCGGGACGCCTGCAGCAACTTGCACACCCTCAGTGTGCTCCACCAGCCGCCGAGTCGGTATGTGCATCGCTCTGTGCCTGGGATTCTGAGGCGGTTCTTGACGGTCCAGACCGGAGAGAATTTCATGCGATAGCCCTCTAAGGCGCTGTAGTAGTCCAGCGACAAGAAGCGGACCATCCAAATTGTCCCATCGCGACGACAACGATGCGATACAGACCCAAACCATATCGCAGTATATAAATCGGCTTACAAGAGGGGAAAGGAGGAAGACAACTAAAGGTTGAAAGAGCCGGGGGAGGCCACAGGTCATGATGGGTCCAATAAGCGCCGAAGGGAGAGAGAGAGAGAGAGAGAGAGAGAGAGAAAGAGAGAGAGATTGCCTGGACCTTCCACGGAGCGCAGGCGGTTATTAATACCAGCCCCGCCAAAGTGCACCTATCTTGTAGTAGATGATGGGTCGACTCTGTGACATGATTGATGCCCAAACTGGATTCCGGGCTAATGTGCTTGGAGCTCCCGTGACAGCTGATACTCTGGCGGTGGTCGGTCTCACTTGATCCTTCAGACTCTAGCAGAGTTGCTCTAACGTGGATCAGCAATACTACACTGAGTGGGCAGTGTGTGTCCCAGGGCACACGTTGTGACACGCCAGTCCATGCTGCGGAACGACGAGAGGTGGTTCTCCTTTCGCCTAATTACCTTCATGATGGCACTTTTGCTTTTGACAAGTAGCGTTACATTGAACGGCTGGGTCCCTCGGCTAAAATAAACGTCATTACTACCGACCCGAGCATGCCCGTGATTGAGTTCGACCAGGGCGAGCTGCACCTACAGTCGCCATGGGCCTCTAAGACCATCGTCGAGAACGTCGACATGCCTCAGTATGAAGGTGACGACGCCAGCGACCCAGTCTTCCCAGAGTCGACCGAAGACATGAGCTGCGACGAGCAGACGGTGGCCGATAAAGCCATCGTTTGGCCAGAGATCCTCCTGTCACGGCCACCTTCGATGAAGAGCATCAAGTCGCACGCGCCACGACTCGCAGCTGTGGGGCCAACCAAATCACTGCCAGACACCATGAGCAGTCACGCCGGTGTTGCCAGGTCACTCAGCATGCCCAATAACCTTCCTCGCCTCATGCCGTCGCAGCTCACCCCAAGGATGCGGCTCCCGAAGATGAGCCAGTTGTGGGCATTTCTCGACCGCATCGAGTGCGTCACCGTGAGCGACGTGTACACGTCCTTCGACGACGAGGACGACAGCAGTGGTACCGTGTACTATGTGTTGGACGTGTACTACTACCAAGAACGCCAGGGGATCCCGACCCACCGCTCCTCGTCCGTGTCGACTGCTCCACCGGCTCGCCACCCGGACTGTCAAGTGCACCACCGGTTCTCCAGCTTTCTCAAGCTACAACGTCGCCTCCGAAAGGCCGCTCGCTGCCAGCACGAGCCAGTGTGTCCTGGCCGCGACGAACCCGACCGTCCTCACCGGTGTGACTTCTGCCAACAGATCCACCACTTTACATCAACTGCTGGGCTCAACTGGAAAGCCAAGCTATTCATGACCGTCGGCATGCGTATGCCCCTGCTGAGCCAGTTCGTGGCGGACCTGCTTGTGCTCACGCGGCAGCAGCGTGACGCCTGCAGGAACTTGGAGACGCTCCGCCTTCTCTACCAGCCGTCAAACGCGAGCGTCGAGCGCTCCGTGCCGGGGCTCGTGCGGCGGTTCTTGACCGCTCAGACAGGAGAGACATTTATGCAATAACAATATCAAATGCCAATTTATGAACTAAAGACAAATGTGATGACAATCAAGCGTTGGTCTTCATACTACAATCGCGACCGACGCCTTGTCGCTCGCCTCGGCCACAGTGGCTTCCAGCGTGAGTCCTGGCGTCACTGGAGCGGATGCCACCTCCACAGGTGAGGAGCCGGTGGGTTTGCGTCGCTTGGCGTCGGCTCGCGCTGGCTGTGATAGTGGGATTTGTTCCATGATCTGCTCGGGGTGCGCGCGCACCAACACGGTGGCTTCGAGCATCTCGACATCCAAGCCGCTTCGACGAACCACACGCTGCCGGCCCGCGACCGTAAAGAGCTCGTCGGCGGGCAGCGACGTGCCGACCAGCGCCAAGTACTGGCGGGCGACACGCGCCAGCGTGGGGAACTGCGCCTCGTGGGTCTGCCACCACTGCAAAACATTCACACTAAACTCTTCGTCGTCCAGGGCCAAATACTCGACCAATTCGGAACATGCCACCGAGCCCGACGCTGGCGTGGGCATGGCATTCGTCGCCGCCGGAGTGGTCGAGCCACCGACGCTCGTGCGCTTGCCGCTGGTCGCGAGTTCTTCAAACAGCGACCGCGTCTGCCGCGTCGTGCTAGTAGATCCCGTGGACACATCCCCAGTGTCACCGGCGCGTGTATCGACACTCTCATTGCTTGTGCTAGTATCGCCGCCACCCGTAATCGCCGCAATCTCTTCCGTGAGTCTCGCGCGAACGCGTTTCTCATCGACGCTCGAGATGTTTGCGAACCGGAAGCGCGGGTCGAGAACATACGCGACCAGTGCGTTCGTGCTCACGACCTTGTCGAAGACGGCGTCGAGCGACGCCTGCATGACCTTGATCACGGGGGCGAGAGCGTCCTTACTCGTGTGCTTCATTTCCGCGAGCGACTCGTTCAAGTGGCGAAAGTACTGGAACACCATGGCCATTGTCGGGTACGCCGTCGTGGTGCTGAGCTCGTGGGCGACGCGCACAAACGGCTCGAGCAGCGCCACGACCGCGTGCGCTATCGCGAGTGTCTCGATCGAGACAGCCGTCGGTTCCATCGTGCTCAAGGCCATGGATAAGTCCATCCACGAGTGGGCGGCGGCGAGCCCCTCCTGCTGCTGCAGGAGCGTCTTCAGCGGTTCCACCGTGGACCGACGGATGGCGTCCATGCCGGCCTCGGCGACAGAGTGCAGCGCGCCCGCCGCACACAGCACAACCACAGCAGCCGGGTCTCTGCCAGTCGGTTTACCGCCGGACGCAAGTGCCGCCGTTGCCACACCCATGGCATCTGCATCGCGGACGGTCGCCGAGACCACGACGCCAGTGGGGATCCCAAATTCGTCCAGCACGTCACGAACGATCGCCCACACGCTTTCATGGGAAGCCGCGACCGGCACGGCACGGCACGCGAGCAGGAGCTGCTGGCGTTCCCAGACCCGCGAGACGTAGTGGACAGTCACCGACACAAACGCCGTTTCGCTTTGGTCACTGGTGGTGTGGACAGGGAACGTGTCGATCGTCAGGGCGAACGCCGTGGTGCCAGCCTCCGCCGATGCGAGTTCGTCTTGAATCGCGGTCTTCACGCTAGCGCGAGCGGCGTCGGCGCGCTGCTGCAGCTGCGCACTTAGTGATGGCAGCGATGGGACCTCACACTTGCGGTCGAGCGACGACACGAAGGCCTGGAAATGGTCGCTGCCAGCGACCGCCGAAAGCGGCAGTGTCTCTTGGACGAGCCAATTCAACAGCAGCGCACGCTGGAAGCGGGAGCGCGAGTTGCCACTCGTAGGGAGGCCCCCTTGGAATGATGCCTTCCCCACGACGGTCGTGGATCCCGTTGAGTTCTCTCTCTCCAGGAGCAACGCCTTCCAGGACTTGCGGCGCCTGGGCTGAATACTCGGCATGGCCTCGAGCGCCGACGCCAGTCTCTCCGTATCTCCCTGCTGCAGCCCAGCAGCCACTAAAGCGCTCTCGGCGGCCTTGGCCGCGAGCCGTGCCTCCAGTTCCTGTCGCTGGTTCTCGTCGCCATGCTCGTAGTAATAGTGCTGCTCAAACTTGCGCGTAGACACGGTGATGGACTGGTTGAATTTCGGTTCGTCACAGAAGCGGCACTCAACGCGCACGGTCGTGTCGCGGTCGGCGTCGAGATGCAGCCTACGCAGCGCGTTGTGGTTGACGCGCCACGCGTCCTGCCGCGTCTCGCGCACGACCGTTTCACCACCTCCTCCGCCCTCGAGATCGTCGCCGCGTCCGTCGCTGGGCGCCACACGCTCGCAAATCACGACCTCGTACGCCGTCCAGTAGGATTTCTTGGCGCGCTTCGTGTCCGAGTCGGCAGGGTCCAGCAGAATGCTGCTGTCCACCAGCGATGACGGCAGCGTCGTCGACGTCGCTTGCGTCATCTTGGCAGCGTCGCTCGTGTCACGCGTCGCGCTGGCACCGCCGCTGAGTGCTACGACGGCCGCCGCCGCGCCCTGCATCGCGTCGTCATCTCTTGCTGTCGCACCACGGCGCGGGCGTTTCAAATCGCCTCCGTTTACCGCACTGGCATCGCCAGCCGCAGGCTTGCGTCCACGCTTGGGTCGCTGCGCATGCGCCTCGTCGCCCGTGGCCTCGTTCTCGTCGTCGACGTCTTTATCGTCGTCCTCGGCCTTGCCGTTGTGCCTGCTGCGCTGGAGCTGCTGCGCCTTCTTCGCGTCGGCCGACGCGAGTGCGTCGAGCGCGTGGAGCGTCATGTAGTGCTCCTCAAACTTCTTGGTCGAGACTGTGATGCTCTGCGTGAAACGCGGCGCCGTGCAGTACTTGCACTCGACGCGCACATAGTGCGGCCCGCCGCGTGCGCCGGCGTGGAGCTTCTTGAGGTGGTTGTGGTTCACCTGGTACGCGTCGTACCGCGTCTCGAGCGGCGCCGCGCCGCCGGGCTGCGCCGTGGCCAGCACGATCTCGAACGCGCTCCAGTAGAGCTTCTTCTTGCCGTTGCGGACGCTGTTGTCCAGGTCCTCGAAGGAGACCGCCGGCGCCGTCGCCATTTTCGGTTGGCTTAGTTTGGATTTGGGTTGGCTTGGTCTCCGGAGCTTTTAGCTCCTGGGCTCTCCCTCCAGCAGTTCCAGAGAAAGCCTAGGAGAGATGATGAGAGGATGCGGAGGGGCGATATCTAATACCGTAGGTACGCGCGCACTTAGTGGGTCGAAGAAACGAACTTTGGCGACGTCTTCAAGATAGACGCCGACGCGGAAATGGAAGGGAAATGCGGCGCGAGATCTCGGCATTTCCAGGGCGTAAATCGACGTAACGAGGAGTCTGGACAGCGCGGAGAGGAAGGGAATGGGTCAGCGCAGGCAGTGCTGGCGGATTTCGTCTGGAGAAAGCGGCAGCGCGCCGCCCAGTGTTCGGACCAAGATGATACTGCGCCGCCGACGACGGAGAATTTGACCGAGATGGAGAAGCAGGTCGTGGCGTTGAAGAAGAGATACTCGGATATGCTGCTGCTTTTCGAGTGTGGCTATCGCATGCGTCTCTTTGGGGACGACGCGGAGAATGCGTCCAAAGTGTTGGGCATTCGTGTTCAGCGGCACCGCGCGTTCATGGAGGCGTCTGTCCCCGTGCACCGTGCACTTCACCACGGCCGACGATTGGTGGCGGCAGGCTTCAAGATTGGGATCGTGAAGCAGCTCAGCGTCGCCTCCACGCCTCATCAGTTGCTCGAACGGTACGTCCACCTCTCCGACCGTCTCTTCGCAGTCTCGCACGAGCCCTAGATCATGAACGTCTGAGTTGACTCTCTGTCAATTCGTTCTGGTCGCAATCAGAGATGTCGTGGAAGTGTACACGCGAGCAACCATCCCGGGCTCTGATGACGATGGCCCTTGGGTGGGAGACCGAGAAGGTGACATGGCAAATACAAGCAGCACAGAGTGGGACTGTGAGATCGGTGATACTGGAGTGGACGTGATGAGCACCTCAAGCGCGAAGAATACGATGAATGATAAGCTGACACCACCACGCTTCATTCTTGCCATCGTCGAAGAGACTGTGCACAACAAGCGGCTATTTGCGAAGCTTGTCCATGCCTTGAACCCAGGGGCCCGATCACTGACTGAGCCGTTTGAGGTGCGTCTCTGCTACTCCAGTGGATTCACGATCTTTGTCTGACGTACTCTTTGACATCGTTGTGATGGCAGAGTATCCGAGTCGGTTTATTTGGGTATGACATCCACAGTGGTGAGTCCGTGTTCGATGAGTTTGAAGACGGTATGTTGGTGAAGGTGCAGGACCCTTTGTGGTGGGACGACACTAACCAAGCATTTTATAGGAGGCAAACGTACGAGACTTCTCGAGTGGCTCTCACTGATCGAGCCAGTCGAGTTTGTGCTGCCAATTGGAGGAGTCAGCCCACAAACCGAGCAAGTACTTGGGCATTTTTCTTGCCAGGAAGGCAATGATACAAGAACCACTGCAGCCGGTCTAGATCCAGGGCGTCCACTTTGTCGAATTGAGCGCATCGTGGTCAAAGGCGAATTGGAGCACACTACCGACGTGTGTTCCTCAATGAGTGGAGAGGGAGTGGTTCTACCAGAAATCGCGCGCGCTTGCTCATCTGCGATGGAATCTTACCTTCGGTCGTTGAAGTTTGATGTGAGACTTTCGCCAGACGCGATTCGCCCCCCTCAAGACCACCATCACCTGAGAAATGCGGCATGCCGGTTTTACCTATCCCCCACCACCCAGAATGATCTCGCCGTTGTCAATGAAGTGCCCAGTGCCACTTTTGGGCAACATGACGGGTCTCTTTTCAGCATGATGAACCACACCCGAACGGTGTTTGGCGCCCGTCTTCTCAAGAACTGGCTTCTATTTCCGCAAAGAAGCATTCGCAAGATCGAAGAGCGGCAAGACTGTGTGGAGTTACTCTCATGTGTTTCCGGTGAGGGGGCATCCATTTACGAAGCACTCCGCGAAGAAATCTTGCCGGCATCTGCAGCAACCGAGCGCCTTCTCCAGCAACTGCATCTACGTCGTGCAACACCAAAATCCGTCTTTCGATTGCTCAGAGCCTTGCATCGAGTGGAGAAGAATATCAACCACCTCATAGCCACAACGACTTCGTCGTCCACGGCTGTGCACAAGCTCCTGCTGGAGTATCCGCGCAATTCGGAAGCACTTGAAGCCGCGCTGCAAAGCATTGTTGTTGACACGGCTCACAACACCGACACTGAGTATGCAGTGTCAAAGGCATGGGCAAGGCATCCGTCAGAGAGTCGCCAGTATGAAGATATCATGCAGAAAATCGGCGCCGTGGAACAAGATTTCCAAGCAATCCTCGTCACTTACCGCCACACACTCAACTTGCCAACGCTGGCGTACACATCACATCGTTCGAGCGGCATTGGGAAAACGTTTGCTCATCTTATTGCTGTCAACAGAGCGGACCTGAAGAGAATTCCTGACGACTGGCTGCTCGTGTCCTCAACGAAAACAATCGTTCGCTATTACCCTCCACGAGTCCGTGCGCTTCAACTCGAGCAAGACGTTCTTACCGAGAAGAAAGCGCAACTCGTCGCCTTGGTATGGCAGAAGACGCTCGCAGCGGTGGATTCGGCAATCTACATGAAGGGTATACGCAGCGTCGACACACTTGCCCAGCTGGACTGTTTTGCGTCCCTAGCGACGGTAACTCGCCTCTTTCCTAACTATGTGCGTCCAAGCTTCGCGACCACTTCCGAGCTCACCATTGTCGGCGGACGTCATCCGACATTGGAGTTGCTATCTCCTCAAGGCTGTTCGTACATTCCCGGCGATGTTGCGTTGAATGGCGCGGAGCGTGGCGAGGTGATGATCGTTTCCGGGCCGAACATGGGCGGAAAGAGCACGATGCTTCGCATGGTGGCGCTGCTTGTTGTGATGGCTCAAATGGGTTCGTTCGTGCCCGCCACATCCCTGACGCTATCTCCATTCGACGCAATCCACACGCGAATGCACCGACGCCGAGATGCTAATGCTACTGGATGGTCTGGGGCAGGTGACGACGAACTGCTGAATTTGTCGGCGTTGACGAAGGCCGCAACGTCCAAGTCGCTGGTCTTGCTCGACGAAGTCGGATACGGACTCACGTCCCAGCAAGCGCGTTCGCTGGCCTTCCACGTTGTGAAGCATCTTGTAAAGCAAGTTCGCTGCCGTGTTTTGATGGCAACCCATTTGGTTGACATTGTCCAGCGCTTTTTCGACAATGGTTTTTCACACAAGGAGGTTCAATCAAAAGTATTGGCGCATCAAGTTGACAAAAGTCCCTCGAGCGACATGGATCCGACAACTCAAGTTGTGTACCACTACACAACACGAGATGGGGTCGCGAACAAGAGTCTTGCGCTACAGGTGGCCTCGGCGAGTGGATTGCCTGAGGCAATACTGAGCAAAGCTGCTGAGGGGTGCTGGTGGCAAACGACAAGTGACTGAAGATGTATCCAAGTGCAGCGTGCGATGTGAAGCGTGTAATTTATTTCCCACCGTTGGGAACCAATATCGATGGCGAACTCTACACGATGTGCATCAAAGCCACCATACCGGCGTCCGAGTGGGCTGCTGCGTGGCAGTGTGCAACGGTCGGACCACGGAAATCCACGGGGCGGAAACGAATTGTGACGTTTCCCGGTGTCGGCACAGCGATGACGTCGCGCCAGTCGCCGACCTTGTAGTCAACTCCCTCGCCATGTGACATTCCAACAATCTGGAACGCGTTCGTGTGGATATGAAAAGGATGGTTGCTGGTGGTGAGCATTCCCAGACTTCTGCCGTCCTTCGACTCGTCGCGCTCGTTGACGACGACCCACTCTTGAATCCCATCCAGTGGCATATCAAGGATGCTCGACATGTTGAATGTCGCATGGTTGATAAAGTACGTTTTGTACGGAAACCCGTCCTTCACTACTCGCGTGGGGTCCATGGAGAAGATGAACGGGAACGGCTTGACGGTTGCTTCTTCGTGCGGTGAGAGCTCGCGCAGGTCTTCGTTTGCGTACAGCTCAGGTGCCGGGGGTGTCGTGGTGACGATAGGCATGTCGCGAGAGGCGCCAGAGACTCGAACGAATGCCAGGATCCCTTTGTAGACGTCCGAGGTGGGTCCGACAAACGGGTCAAGGTGTTTGTGCTTTATCGATTGAAGTGGGCGAAGCGCTTCGCCTGCTCGACCAGCGGACCCATCGTTTGGCTCACAGTTGACAACGACGTCAGCACGAGCACCGGGCGAGAGTAGAAGAACGTCGGTGGGTCGCGGTGGTGTCGAGAAATAGATTCCGTCTGCAGCGATTTGGTGGAGCTTGCAGCCAGGAAGGGAGAGTTCGAGTAACGCTGATGCTCCAGCATTGAGCAAACGAAGCCGGACGTTCTCACGCGCGCGCACCTCGATCTTGGGCAGGAACTGTCCGTTGACCGTGAAGAAGCGACTGATGGCCGGTGTGCTGAGTTGATCCGTGGCCATTCGCCGCGCTGACGACAGCGCTTTCAACAGCGGCGAAGAAAGAGGAATGTTGAGGTGGTTGGATAGAAGTTGGACTTCTGGGTAGAGTCTTCGCACTTGCGCATCAAGAAGTGTCTTGGTGGTGTATTGCGGGCTGTGGTTCAGCTTGCTCCGTGCGGCCTCGTTGATGTCTCGAAGATCTTCGAAGTTAAACTCCTGAAGTGCAAGAACATGCGTTTTCATGTGCTTGTACTCGGCCGGCAACGCCGCGTCATTGTCCTCCACGAGAATTGGTCCAGACATGCCGCCTGCCAATTGCAAGAAGATAGAGCCGTGGTAGTGTGGATGGTAGTGGTACAATCCGCGTGGGTGGTTCTTTGGCACCACGATCCGGGACACCAGCGTCTCACCTGGCCCGGCCTCGCGAAGAATATTGTCGGCGATCCCAGTGGGATCGACGTGCATGCCATGGAGGTGGACGTTG